>RHPI01000193.1:212205-277057 GCA_009103225.1 Chlorokybus atmophyticus
CCCCGCGCAAGGCAGGCCCGGTGAGAGCCTGTCTTCAGAAACGTGGTCGTTGTCGTGGGTTCCACGAGTGCGCCATCTTGTTTGTATGGTTGGAACGTGAAGGCACGTCCGCCTCACAGCCACCCTTACCTTGTCCTAAACTTGCATGCTGATAAGCTTGCTGAGATATGAGCGAGATATAAGTTGTAGTCAATGTGAGTGCTGAATGACTACTACAGTCTAACCTCGATGAATGCATATTCAATAAGTACATTTCCGCGATAAGTGCATGGTTTTGCCCGACACCAATGCACTCCATTGGTAGTATAAGCCAGTGTAAGTGCATATCCGCGATCAGTGCATGAAAAGAGGTGTTCCCGATGGTATGCACTTATCGTGGTTAGACTGTACTGTTATTATGCGTGCAGCAGTCCCGTAGCCATCTTAGTACATAACGGCCCGCCTATAGCTGTTGCTGAATTGACTCCTAGCGTAGGCATGCTGTTACGCACAGATGTGTCTTGTTGGCGATGCATTGTGAAGATTCAATCTCACTGCAGATGCTGACTTGCTTGCTGCATGATGTCAAGCTGAGGTGACATGCTTTAATCGGGAGTATGAGTTGCAACGGTTGCAAGCCTTCACGCAAAGCTTCCTGATATCCTTCTCCGTGGTGCTTGGCCCCCAAGGTTGTGGCAAAACAAGGTTGCTGCGGCATTTCATAGAGGAGAAGGGAGACTTTCACATGCGTTGCTACACAATTGCCAAGAAAAGGCGATTACCACACATGTCGACATGTAAACGCATTGATTGCATAAACTCTCTCCGTGCTGGCCACTTTATTCTCACTACCAGCATGGGAGAATATGCTGGGAAACTTTATTGAAGATGTGATCGCACTTGATGTGCGGGAGAAACACGCAAGAATAAATATTCATGGCAACGAGTTGGCACTGCTGATTGCATCCAGTTCAAGGAGTGCAATGCAAATACAATAGAGTTCACGATGCTGCAGGAAGCATAATTGCACGATACGAAATACGATTACAAATACGACATGACATGAATACGAATATTTCATAGTATATTCACCCATCTGAGAGCAAATATGATTTATATACGATTTGTTACATAACAATGCATTGCATTTTGTGCTATTAATAATCGTGACAAGTTGCAATATATGCAACCATTTTAAGCTAAAAAACGTTGTTACAGCCGCCGCGTGCAGCGCAACTTTCATAATGTGTGTACACGCAAACTATATGAGTACAATTTATGATTTACATTATGTAAGCATTAGAACTTTCCGTGGGATAGTATCCAAATAGTATTTTTATTGCTCAATATATACGATGAAATACTAGTAGTTGTCAAAGCAAGTTAAATAGTATGATGCAACCTAGCCTGAAAGCCTACGAGGTGTTATTGGCGCAGTGGCAAGAACGACGGGATGTACGGTCAGCCGCTAGCGATCGCTTCCTGATCAATGTTATTGATGAGGCTATTGTAGTCAAAGATTTTAAGAAACACCAGCAGCGCTGATGCGCTCAAAGGTTCTTTGTAACGATCACCAAACACAAAGTTGGGAAAGCACATGTCATTTTAGCCGCATCTGAGCGCGGCTTCCAGACGTGGCTTGAACGGGGTGCGTGCTGTCATGTTGCATCTCAAACCCTAAAGTGACCTATGCCATGGGTTGCCTAAAGTATAACTTACAAAAATGTGTTGTGTATAGCCGTCACGGTAACGGTTATATACTACAAGACGTATGTGATCGGTAATTTTCCACCACCCGCAGCTCGTGGCTTCCTCGATGATTTGCTCGCTGTGAGTCAGTTAACTGCTATTTCGGGTGATTCGCGTGAATTGATCCGGTAGATTGGGTTTTACATGGCCAGGTGTGTGGCGAAAATCCCAAAATATTGCTCGCTGTTGCTGAGTCATCCTGCATCACAGAGTCTTGGGATGAAGAGTCGACTATGCAGTCGCCGCTGCCTGGTGTTAGCATGGTATGTGTAGACAGGAAAGGTGTTTTCGCACATGCAAGCATTTGTTTGCGTGCACTTGCACACCTTCAGCGCGCACTTATTGATCTCTATTATAATGCATATGCGTCCTCAGCATCAACTTCGTAAGTATGAAAGATGTGGACGACCTGATGATGAAAAAGTCCTTTTCTGCAAGCGATGCTGGCTATATACACGTGAGCAGTTTATGCTCATAGTTCAGGTTGTCGTTGGCAACGCATTTCACGCGATACAACATTGGCGTGCATACGAGCTCCTAGACCACAATCTGGACACCTTGAGAGCCATGGTGTCTGCAAACCTATTTGGTTTGCGTCCAGTTTGCACATGGGCGCGTGATGTTAATGAGCGTTCATTTGGGTCCAAAGCTTTCTAATGTAGTGATTGCCTCCACGCCTGTCCACTTGCACGCCATGAAGAGCATCTTGACGGGGTAGTCCTGCTGTGTGTGCAGCCTATCACAGACACTCTTCACTACACGTTTGCATCCACCTCATTCCTCTTCAGCCATAATCTCAGCCGTATTACTCGAGTCAGCGGTGTCGCTGCTGGTTACATGAGCCCGTGCACACAACAACGTATTGTCAAAGTTGCATGTGTAAGTCAAATCATGTAGCGTGGTTGCGCGCGTGTGCATGTGTGCTGACTTACCATCCCTTCACCCTTCTGTCCTTAGCACCTATCATGTGGTAGCCTCCACGCCACCACAGGTGGGCCACCTGTCTCACCTTTTTCTCCCCCCTCGGCGCCTTCATCACCGCATTACATGTTAACACTACGCTAGCAACTGTACGCGTTTAAGTACTTGTACTCTTTTTAGTGCCGAAAATTGGACTTTTTTGGCCGCGAAATATGTTCTAAACCATAACAATTTCGCTAAAATACCGCTTATTTCAACTTGTAGTACTTTTTGAGTAAAACGGAAAATTGATTTCGTGATGAACACTTGTGCTAGAAGTTGTGATTTTCACAAGTAGCATGTTGGTTGCACATTTCGCCGTCAACCTCAACCCTAAAAGTTATGAGTCTCACGCGCAGTCTTGGCAAAGATATCGGCGGAACTTACAACTTTGGCGGCCGTCTGGCGATCGCGGCCCGCCGCAGCGAGGCACAGTCAATAGTTGATCGCGGTCAATTGACTAAGTAGTTGACCGCGGTTATAATGTTATATATACATAGTTTTACTGATTAGCTGAGTTCAACGGCAGTCCTCCCAATTTATTGTTTGAATTATTGTGATCTCAATCAGATTATTAACGCGCCAAAAATGCATGCTAAATGTACTCATTTAAATACAGTTTTCGGCCAAACTAGTGTTGAAGAAGTGCTTGACTTGTCCTCAACAGGCATCCTCAAGTTGATGTTGGTGAAATGCGCGCGCGAGGGCAGCCGCACCAACAAATGACATGACTAAGCCCTGGTGTGTGAGAGAGCATGCATGTATGGGTGTGCGTGTGTGTGCTCATGTATGTCTGTTCGTGCGAGTGCGCGCATGTGTGCATGTTTGCATGTGCGCATGCGCATGCACGGGTGTGCGAGCGTGTGCTAGTGTATTTGTGTGCGCGTGGCTGCATGTACGCATGTGCGCGCTGTAGCGTGCAAGTAGCACGCATGTATCCGATAAATGCAGAGTCTGCATGTGAAACAAACTCGGTTTTGCCCGTGCGTGACAGACTGCGCAGAGCTGCTGGCAACAGCTGATGAGCCGGGAGCCAGGCTGTGTTTGTGTGCGTACATGCGGGTGGGCGCGAGTGCGGGTCTGCTGTGTGCACTGTTCCACGCTCACCAGAGCAATACAAGTTAAACCACAGTGGAGTGTGAGAATCACCCTGATATGTTGGGGTTGTCTTAGAGACATCAACTTAAGAGTTAGAACAATGGCAGACTTCAGCAGTTGTCAAGTTGGTCCACTTCAGGATTGTAGACCCATCCACAAACAGAGTCAACATGTTCATTATGATGAGAACAGTAGAAAAGCAGTGGTGGCCACGTGGCATGGTGTGCGTGGCATGTGAAGGTGTACATTACATATCGAATGCAAGGTGTGACAGACCACTTGCTGTCTACACCATCTCTGCTGTGGCAACAAGAATGTAGCCATACATATTGCCATGATTGCAAAGGATAAGTGCAAAGATCTCGAACCAGCTGCGCTATGCGGGGGAAATGAAGCGCGTGCTTGGAGTGCTAAAGAAGCAGCTGGTAGACAAGCCTTACATTGCTGGAAAGGAGTACAGTCTACCCCCGCTGCTATCACATTCGCCGATGGAATAACCCCATTATTATATTGAATTTTAATAATACCAACGGCCGCCGGGCATAAGTTGGTGGTTGTTGGAATAGTCTTATTCGTTTAAGACTTTTATCACATGGGTCAAAACCCGCCTTGCTATTCTAATGAAGGGGGTAGATTACGGTGAATACGGCATATATGGTGTTTTTAATTACAATTATGCATGAAACGAGTTACGATGACTTTATCCAGTTACGACTTATTACAATATGCGTAATGAAATCATAACATATTATGACACATTACCTCACAATAGTCACATTTATGCTTACATGCGACATAAAAGAATGATATTCTAATAAACATATATGGGAGTTCTCCGTCATTAAAATGTCTTTGGTAAAAACCAATTATAGTCTTCTAGCAAAGCCAGACTGTATACCATTGCAGACATCACCACCTACCCGTGGGTTAGCTCACTGTTCACACGCTTCCCCCCGGCGATCCGCAAACAGCTGGGGGCAAAAGATTCGCCCAATATACAGGCTTGGGTTGAACGTGTTGGTGAGCGCGATGCTGTCAAGGGGGGCATTGCTGCAGCCACCCCTCCTCGCTTGAATTGCAGAGTGAACCAGCAAGGTATGCCGATGACTCTGTGCTTGTTTGGGGCTGTGCATGTGAACGGTAGCTAGACTGAGTAGGTAGAGCACATAGCCTGGCGGTGGTGGTGCAAATATGATGATAATGGTAAATGCTTTGTGCGTGTGCATGTGACTATAACATGTGCAGCAAAGGAGTGCGCATATATGTCAGCATGTGTAATGCAGCACCCCATATATAGCGCATAGCCATCACGTGCTGGGTGGGGTAGCAGTGTGCAGCATCGACGCAAGCATTGCATCTCATGTGCTGCTGTCGGTTGAAAGTGCCATGCGATTGTTGCTTTGTACAACAATTGTACGCTACTGCTTTGGTGAAGTGACCCACGCAGTGTGTTATCAAGTTGAACATGTGCAGGTTACAGCTATCAAGAATTGTACACACTCCGCACGCTTGAAGAGCTGCTTCTGCCCCCATGTGACCTCGACACGTACACAGCACTCTTTAACCGCTCACGCTCGTGAGTCAAAGCAAGCGGACACCACAAAATCTTGCGCTTGACTTGACCACACAAGTACACACGAATGCGCAAAGACACTGTGTCACCACCCATATTCACCGCAACACATATGGTCCGGCATTGCTGTGGTCAAGACCACGCATGGTCCGTACACCCATTGACAGTTGGACCGGCAATATGCCTGGTCCGGCTGCAGACCGTGTATGGTCCAGTCTTTCGCGGCCAGTAGGACCGGTAATATGTCTGGTCCAGCCACGCACCACATCTGGTGCGTGATTGCGCACCAGGATTTGGGACCCCGAACGGACCATGCACAATCCGTCCCGCGCGGAGCAGGCAGTCTTGGCTCGCGGGATACGGACCATGCATGGTTCTGGGGGTCCGTGAAAGGACCATACCTAGTCCTCGAACGTCAATCCGTGTGTAGAGATCACGGTTGAGCAACACCCAGAGTTTGCGTTGCAACTGGTCTCCACCGATGAGCGTAAACGCATCTGCCAAACGCACAATGCACTGTGCACCAGTGTCTCTATCAATCAGGTCACTGCCCATGGCATCACGCTTCTTGGTGTAAGGCCGCACTTGCATATGAATAGTTGACTTCCGCCAATCTAACAGCAATGGGTTGCATAGCTCGTAGACACTGTCTAGTGCCTATGAGTCTTCAATTGCAACAATGGAATGCATAAGTCGTAGGCAGTGGACAATGCCTATGAGACTTTAGGTCACAGCAATGCATAGCTTGTAGACTAAACCACCCACCTATAGATTACCCCGTTATGCAGATATTCGCGGAACTTGCGATGCCTCTGGGCAAGTTGCCAGTGATGTTCTCGGCGCGTATGATTTCCAAGGCCAAGGGTCCCTCAGTAGTGACAGGCCTTCCTGGTGTGCCAATAAGGATGCCCTTCTCTCTAATCAGTCGTGTATGCTCCAAGTCTAGGAACTTCTCAGCAAGGGTCCAGAGCTCCATGGCGTGCTTCTGAGTGCGCACCTCGTAGTGACAGTCACTACATGCTCCACTCAAAGGCTGGTAAACCTGCTGAGAGTATGCCATTATATCATCAGCTCGGTAACACAAAAGCTTTCCAGTCCGCTGATCTTCTCGCATGACGTTGAGCGTCCTCAGAAACCATCTCCTTAGTGTACGCCGCATGTAGCTGATCTCAAACTGCTTCCCGGTTGGTGAAGGTGTTGACATAGTTGGACACAATGCGCTCTTGCACAAAACACCAGTACACATCATGACTCCCGTGCCAGATGATGTCCTCTAGAATGTGACCGGCACCGGCCACATGCTCGTTGGGCCTTTTGTTGGTGCCAAACAGGTCCTCCGAATAGACCCTTTAATATTCCAAAAGAGCGTCAGCAAGTTCCAACAGCTCCGTAGTCCATCCATGGCGGCGAGAGTTGTGGAAGAAGATGCGGATGAGCAAGTGAAGCGCAAAGCTGACGTCTCTGGTTGCTTTGTCTAGCAGATCGGACACAGCGTATGGCACAGCATATTGCACGAACATCTGTAAGTCTTGAGCCTTGAACCAAGCCAGGTGCTTGCTAATGCCTCTTGGGAAATGTTTGCTCTTCAAGTCCATGGGGCGTGATATGCGCATGTGGGACAGCCTGCGCTCCACCTTGGCAATGTCTTGGACATGCTTTGAACTGTCTTCACCAAGCGTACTGTGCACCAAACCCTTGCAAAGCCCCTCCAGCAACAGGTGCATAGTGTCATAGACCAAGTCGCGGCAAGGGTTGAATTCATACAGATGCCACAACCGCCAGAGTGGAGATTTCCCGGTTATGCCGCACTCCATTGATTTTTCTTTTCGGTTTTGGCCATCGAGTGAGTCTACCATGCATGCGTTGTCATACGCATCTTTTGCTGCTCTCTCTGTTGGGGGATGGCGGCAGTAGTAGCAATTGTCACCATGAATATGGTCAGTACGTGTCCTCGTAGTAGCTTCACCCTGCTCAGCACGCCGGGGCACTTGGTGCTGAGTGGCTTTGAGGAGACAACGGCGGCAGAGGACGAGGCCTCCATTCTTAAACTGGCCTATCTAACATTGCGCTGGCTGGTCACCCGTCCATGCCCACAGCACTACCCGCAGCGTTATCTCTTGACCTGCAATGAAGGCAACATCAGTATCTCACAACACCAGTCTGATAGGACTGTCATAGGCCGCACTGGGCAGCGCAGCCTACGACAGTTTCATAGACCGCAAGAAGGCAGATATGATATGACCAAGTCGTAGCCACAGAACAGTGCCTATAAGATTAAGGTCATAGTCATGGACTGCATAAGACGCTGAATAGAGCCTATGACACACTACCATGGAGTGCATACTTCATAGACACTGGACAGTGCCTATGAGGCTTTGGGTTACAGCAATGGATTGCATAAGTCGTAGACATTGAACAGTGTTTACGAAGATGGAATGCAAAACTCATAGACCGCACTGCTTACCATGCCGCGGCATCCATTGGAATTGCAGTTGCAGATAACTTGACGATTCTGCTGCTGCTGCTGCTGGCTCTCCACATGATGAGATGGCTCGTCGGCGAATGCTCCACCTCCCGCTTCAACAGTCGGAGACAGAGGGAATATGAAGTGGATGGCTGGCCAGCGGATGCAGGGGGATGAGCAGCAGGCTAAGCTTCTGAAGCTGGCCTGCAGGGCGTAATAGGAGCACAAGCACAAGGACTTACTTCCGGAAGCCCGATCAGCAACACACGGTGCAATACCTTGAAGGGGAGGCCACAGCACAACACCAAGGAAGGAGAGGATGCCACCAACGTCTCTACTCATCTCCCACACACATGCCCACTCAAGCACAACCCACACACTTGTGCAAGGCTGCCACAAGCATCACACCCCACATGGGATGAGAGGGAGAGCCCCTTGAACAACTAAACTAGGCACCCCACACACAAGAGTTAAATATGCACATGCTGAGCTCCTTTAACACTTGTTGAGGCCGTTTATATACCCCCTCTTTGCTGCTCTCCGACCTACAACATCCAAGTCCAAGGCCAAGGCTACTTGCCTTGTCATGGCTGCTGACCACAACACATGTCTAGGGCTGCCACATCAGCCCTTGGACCTCTTGTTTAATGTTCAAGACGGATCACACATCAGCCTCGCACATTGTGAACGTCTTTGGCTGGTCATATCAGCCTAGGACATCACACACATGCATATATATGCATACATCTAGTACGTACCTCATATCCTCACATATGCACTCATATGCGGACATATGCACATGCAAACATATGCACACACATGCGGACACATGGCTCACATGGCCATGTCTCAATGGTACCGACCAGCTCTGTGCTTGCTGATATGCAATACCTTGTGTAGCTTATCTCACACAAGGCCTTATAGGCTCAAGAGCAGACCACGTGAGAGCCACCCCACAAGCACTACACACGCTTATGACATGGAAAACGCACCCGGTCGCATGTAAATTACATAAGTAAGGAACAGTGAATGACTTTAGCCAGCCTTCAAGGCCTACATAAGTTATTGGCGTGACATTCCTCCCACTTGCATTGCAACGACCTCGTTGCAAAAAGGATGAACACATGTCCCGCACAGCTTCTGGCAAAGTTGGCCAAACCCGCCGATAGCTGCACTCCACGCGTTAAGGAAGATGCCAGAAAACGGAGGGCCAGTCAAGAAGGGCTCGACCAGATCTCTGGAAGGGCCTGGCGCCAAGTAGTATAACTTGACCATATGAGCAGCAAATGAGGAGCTCTTTAGTGCGTCGGAAAGGTCTAGAAGTGTACTACACGATTCTGCAAGAATATCCTAGCTTCTAGCGCTAGAATCGTCTAGACCATAGCACGTGCAGACCGGTAGGTATAAAAGTGACATTCTACAATTTGCAATACAACCTGTAGCTCCCTAGTTGCTGGTGTGCAAGCTTGGTGGTGGTTAGCAAAGGTTGCTAGCGTGTACCCACTAATGTGTGCTTGCTTGTGTGACGATCCAAGGCGCTACACAAGTCGGTGTGTAGCTTGGAGCGCATGCGCGTGCGTACGCAAGTGGCGGGGCGCGCATGTGTGCTTGGAAGAGGGGGCAAGGTTCCGGTGTGAATACCGTGTCTTGGTGAGAGGGTTGTTGATTGGACCAACTCACAGGTGACAAGGCAGGAGCACTGTCACAACAGATATCGGAGCGTGGTTTACGAAGGTGAGAGAGGAAGTGTGTGGGCGTTTACACTTTTCATTCGGAGTGTAGTGTGTTAGTGGAGATGGAGGATGCTCGCATGGAAGAGCTTCAAGCTGCCATCTTAGCTTTGAGGGAAGAGCTTCATCACACTCAAGCGGCGGCACAAGCACAACGCGAGGCGTATGAGCATGCGACGGCGCGTGTGCAAGTTCCCATAGCATCAAGCTCGCGCGTGCATGTAAAGGTGCCAAAGCCCAAGCCATTCAAAGGTCAACGTGATGGAGATGCATTGGATGAATGGATTTTCCCAGTATCATCTTGGCTGAAGCTCATGGAGGTGCCCACGCATCTGCACGTGGAGGTCGCAGCGACATTGCTTGAAGGTGCAGCACTTGTATGGTGGAGACATCGATGTACGCGTGTTGCAAGTGGGTTGGCGCTGCCATTGACCACCATGGAAGAGTTGGCACTGGAGGTCAGGCATCAATTTGTGCCCGTTGAGAGCGTGAAGGCCGCACGCGATAAACTTGCAACCTTTGTGCAAATGGGGTCGGTGATGGCGTACACGGCTGCGTTTCAGCAATTGGTGATGTCCATACCCAATATGACCGAGGAGGAGCAGCTGGACAGGTATACACGTGGTTAAAAACCTTTGGGGCGTAAAAAAATGGAGCTACGGGACCAGAAGACACTTACGGAGGCTATACGCATTGCGGAGCGTCTCGACGCGTTGTACTCCCAGTCCACAAGAAACATTGACTTGAGGCAAATGCATGGTGATCAGCTCCGGGGAGACTTTTAACATGTATGGAGACGAGGAGAACCAAGTTTAGCGCTTGCCAATGGAGGTGGAGCTGACTCTGGGCCTGCACCAATGGAGGTGGGTGCCATACACACGCGTGGAAGTGAGGCGAAGCACGGCGGACGTGGTGAAAGAGGTAAAGGTGTGCACAAGTGTTATGCGTGTTGGTCGACTGAGCATTTGGCGTACGGATGCCCCAAACGAAGGACGCAAAGGCCAACACCGGATGGCAACCCTCGCCGTGATCGTCGCGTCAACACCATGAGCAAAATAGCGTGGAGCAGGAAAACGACTTCCCCCAGTAGGTGAAGAGGCTACTGCTGGATAGGAAGGAGCCTCATGCACGGACGGATGCTGTGACATTTCCATTAAGGAAGCAAGAGGAGATGGCTATGAACGCGCCAACGGTGGTGAGTTACGCAAAAGAGGAGACAACAAAGTATTTCGGGCTTCGAGCACACATTTGCGATGACCAAGGACGATGGAGAGAGTGTAAGCTCATGATTGATAGCGGTGCCAACAGCAACTTAATGAGTATTGATTTTGCGCGGCGTTACGGTTGGCTTTCGTCATTACGAGGAGGTGAAGTGAAGCTCGCTGATGGAGAGCCACCTTCCAGAGGTAATTGCGCTGCGTTTATGACCAAAGAGTTGTGCGTTCGCATTGCGAAGATGAAGGAGAACATGCGATTTTACTGCATCACCCTACGGAACGGGTTTGACGGAATTTTGGGACTACCGTGGCTATGGCAACATAATCCATCCATCAATTGCAGGAAGCGCGTGCTCACCATCGAACGAAACGGTGGAGAGTCCATTCAAGGTGGTACGACAATTGATTAAATCTCTTAAGTGCAATTGAGGAAGTTATTGTCTCCACGCAAGGCAAAGGCTGCATGGTTGTGCGTAGTGCGCGAAAACACTGCAAAGTCAACACCGGAGCTGAGTGACGATGTTAAGACGGCTACGATGGACCCCGAGGTGTGTAAACTTGTTAAAGAGTTCCAAGATATCATGGTGGACGAACTTCCATCTGGTCTACCACCTCCACAGAGCGTAGACCACCGTGTGGAGCTGATTGAGGGCGTGCACAAGCCACCGACACGATATCAACCTATATACAAGTTGTCACCTTTGGAGCTGGAAGAGGCCGAGATGCAGGTGGCGGACTTGAAAAGAGGCTACATCAGGCCTAGTAAGTTCCCTTATGGTGCACCTATTTTGTTCGTAAGAAAGAAGAACGGGAGCTTGCGCATGTGCGTCAACAACCGCGCTCTTAACAACATCACGAAGAGGAATTGCTTTCCACTCCCACGTATTGACGAGTTGCTGGAGCAATTGCAAGGTGCGCAGTATTTCACAATACTTGATCTTGCTGGAGGTTATCACCAAATCCGCATCGCGCCCGAGGATGTGGAGCTTTTGACACACGTTATGAGCACTACGAGTAGTTGGTTATGTCCTTCGGACTTACGAACGCGCCGGCAACATTTCAAATGCTAATGAACATCGTTTTTGCTGACTTGATTGGCAAGGGAGTCTTCGTGTACCTCGACGACATTTTGGTGTATGCGAAGACAAAGGAGGAGCACGTGGCACTTCTACGGCGCGTGTTGCAGCGTTTGCGCGAACACAAGTTGTACGCCCAGCTACAAAAGTGCAAATTCTTGCTTCGAGAGGTGGAGTACCTAGGCCACATCGTGTTACATGAAGCATCCCGGGAGCCAGAGGCATACTTGGCTAATGTTTAAGACGTTGCGCGTGACTATCTTGCTCGACGACCACCTCGCGAGCTTCGAGGACGATGCTCACCTTAGGGGGGAGGAGTGTAATAGTCAAGGCCAAATTTCGTGATTTTCATGGCCATTTTAGGCCTTATTTGTGAGATACCATGTTTTTCATGACTTGTGGCGGATATCGGCGAGTTGCGAGTCTGCCGCAGATGTCGACCGGCCCAGGGCCAGTCTAGAAGACGCCAGAAAACGGAGGGCCAGTCGAGAAGGGCTCGACTACATTTCTGGAAGGGCCTGGCGCCAAGTAGTATAACTTGACCATATGAGCAGCAAATGA
Source organism: Chlorokybus atmophyticus (assembly GCA_009103225.1). Classification (NCBI taxonomy): domain Eukaryota; kingdom Viridiplantae; phylum Streptophyta; class Chlorokybophyceae; order Chlorokybales; family Chlorokybaceae; genus Chlorokybus; species Chlorokybus atmophyticus. The sequence continues at coordinate 224,613 of RHPI01000193.1, forward strand.
GGAGGTCTTTGGTGCGTCGGAAAGATCTAGAAGTGTACTACAAGATTCTGCAAGAATATCTTTGCTTCTAGCGCTAGAATCGTGTAGACAGTAGCATGTGCAGACTGGTAGGTATAAAAGTGACATTTTACAATTAGCAATACAACCTTTAGATCCCTAGTTTTTGGTGTGCAAGCTTGGTGGTGGTTAGCAGGAGTTGCTAGCGTGTGCCCACTGGTGTGTGCTTGCTTGTATGATGATCCAAGGCGCTACACAAGTCGGTGTGTAGCTTGGAGCGCATGCGCGTGCGCGTGCGCGTGCGTATGCGAGTGGCGGGGCGCGCGTGTGTGCTTGGCAGAGGGGGCAAGGTTCCGGTGTGAACACCGTGTCTTGGTGAGAGGGTTGTTGATTGGACCAACTCACAGGTGACAAGGCACGAGCACCGTAACAGGCATGGTGGGGTTTGACACCAAGGACACCCCACCGGCACAGTGCTCGCCCTGTGCAAATATGGGCTTCATCTCGAACCTCGACCACTAACCCTAACCCACTTCGCCCCTGGTAAATATGGGCTTCATCTCGGACCTCGACCACTAACCCTAACCCACTTCACCCCTGGCAGCGCCGCCAACGATCCACCAAACGCCACATACCCTCGGCATCACCGCCCTGTAAAGGCATAGCTTGGTGGAGTCATCAATAGTGTTTGCGCAGGGATTGGCATTGCCAGCACTTGTTAATGGTACGAATTGCCATTGCCATTGTACAAAAGTATCATTTCAATGGTACCTTTTGGCAAATGCATTTTCGTACCATTCAAATGGTACAATCAGGATAATTATGCAAACTCACCCCACCCTTGGTGTGCAATGGCTTGATCGTACCATTACAATAATACGACGGAGCCGTCACGCCAGTGGATGCGGCCAAGTTTCTCGCCTATGGCATGCAAGGGTAGCGGCGGCAGCGGCGGCGGCGGCGGCGGTGCGTGTTGCTGGACATGATGATGCTGGTTATATTGGCGACACCTGTGTCGACGTCAATAGTGAGCAATGGGAGTCTTTTGTCCGTAATGCCACTCGTGCTTCGTCACCCGCAGCTCGGTCTACATGCACATTGTTAGCAGCAGGGTGCCCGACATGTTCATTGAGGCAGTGGCGCATCCTGTGCCCATGGCTCACGAGCCCCGTGACGAATCTGTAATTGAGGGTGGCGGGGAGAGTGCACCCAATACCACCTTGTCAGCCCCCATGGCTTCCCCTGCTCCATGCATCCCATGGGCCACTGAGGTAAGTCGATGTCTCTTATAATTGTGCCTAGGTAACAATGCGTCAGGCACATATGTACATATGTATGCATGCATATGCTTATATTTGTCCTTTGCAACATTGTGAGCCATCTTATTCTAGGGCCTATATACAGCCCCCCTTGCTGCATGCACAAGTGGTCTCACCGACCGCACCTGCTCCCCTCGCAGTCAGAGCGCATCCACCTTCCACGGCACCAGTCCTTCATGCACTGCCGTTTCCTCCACGAGCAGCACCGGTGATTGCGGGGCAACAATCATTTTTGCAACCGGTGAGAGCACAACACAATGCAACAACCGATGTGGCTTTTGCATCTACCTTACCCCACCCGCTGCAAGTTAAAGCCGGCAATCTGCTCCAAGCTCAGGTACTTCATCAGTCATTGTGACTCTTACCGTTGACATTTTGACACACCATTTGAGTGATGTATGCGCATGTAGCAGGGGTCACCACCTGCTAGCGGGTCATTGGAGGAGCTAGCCGCAACCCGCGTACAGCCATCAGCAAGTGGCATTGAAGGAACAGTTGATGGGATTAAATCTGAGCTTGCATAGGATCTCCAACAGGACCTATTGCACTGTGGTGCTGTCAACCAATCACATATGGGTTAGCTGCATGCTTGCACACTACAATTGCAATAGTCACCTGCGTCACACCGTCATCACTTGGTTGCTTCGAACAGTCACCTACGGCATTGGTGGTTGATGCACAAATGATTGCATGGACTGCGTCATTGCTGGTTGATGCACTACTGGTTAAATGCCGGATGAATGGCCACGTGCTCCTATGCTCAAACCCAACCTACTTCATTCGGCACGCGCGACTTCGCACGCTCACGCATATCCTAGCATGCAAAGGTAGGCATGCATTGGAGGTGCATGCAATAAACATGCACAGCGAGATTGGCAACAACATACCGCCGCCCAGCTTTGTCTACCTGTTCTGGCTTCCGCAATGTAGGCTTGACAATGGGGTGGGTGTGGGTGAATAGAGGAGGCCTGCAGCCACGCAACATGTATCATATGGACTGCGCTAAAACACACATAACTCTGCAAGGAAATGCATGTGAGTGTTGAGCGTACCTCTGCATTCGTTTGTGCTTGTTCTCCCAGACGCAATTGGTCACGCATGGTTTTTACAAGGGGCTCCAAGGACTGCAGCTCCTAATTCGCTCCTTGTTGCAGAAAGTGAGCCACCAAGCAGCTCTCTTTGTGAGAATGGTCCTTATTGGCTTGCCTGCTGGTTTGTCTAATGTTGGTGATGCATGTTGGACAGCCCCATTGCTGATGCCTGCCATGATCTATGACGTGGCGCCTGGTATTTGCTGGCTTCGCTGCTTGAACTCTTACGACTACAACTTCTCGCAAGATGTGCCACACCGCCGCCGCCGCCTCCTACTCCTCCTGGTCCTCCGCCTCCTAATCGAACCCGAGTCTACTATGCCTGACATTAGCCCCGTCATCGACCAAATGCCCCTGCGTGCCATCATCCGGCCATTAATGAATCTGTTTGGGTTAGTGCACGCTAACTCCCATTAGGGCTGGTCGAGCAATGCCTCTGTCGTACCTTGGATGGTACGACAGAGCTATTGTACGCCAATAGCCGGGGTTGGATGAGATATGCCTCTATCGTACCATAAATGTTACGCCCAAGCCATTGTTACCCTTGCTTGTACGAAGCATGGATGATACGATTCATAAGTTGTACCATCAACCATAGGAGATAAGGACGCACTACAAGTGCGACTCTAGTGCGGGGCATTGGACGTTGAAAACCGCTTCTTTTTCGCGCCTCGTACATTTGGGCGGGCCAATCAGCGGCGGCAGCGTTGCACGCGGCAGCGCCACCATCGGCTTAGCAGGCGGCACCCGACTATCATTTAGAGAGATGCCTCGTGGTCCATATGTAGGTGCACCTCGTCGTGGAGGTCGGCGCCCAACTCCGCATTGCCCCCAGGGTTCAACCAGGCAACCGTTGCCAACCAGAAGCAGCCACTCTTGGCCAACCAATTGCAGCAAGACCCCGCGCTAACGCCCAGCCCATCACAACAACTCCACCTGACACCGCAGTCGCAAGAGCAAGCTAGAATGCATGCGTTCTCAATGCACTGTGCACGTTGCGTCTTGCTCATTTTTAAACTTTGATGCTTGCTTCTTTCATGACTGGCACAGTGACTCACTGCATGTGTTCTGGATACACTGTGCACGTTGCTTCTTGCTTAACTATGATAGTTGCATCTAGGTAAGCAATGTGTGACACTGTGACACGGATTGTTCTGCCGTGGACGACATTTGCGAGATGCCATCGTTAAATTTATAAACGGCCATTGGGTAGAAAGCCACATTTATCCCAAGGAGGACGCTATTCGTAACGTCATGTGCTGTGAATGCTTCATGACCTCACTACACCGTGACACTGACCAACCTGCCCGTGACAGGTAGTTGGCTTCAACCATGACGACGAGGCCAATGAGGCTAATTTATATGACGTGTATTGGACGCCCAAGGAGTGCCCTTCCACCAAAAGCGAGAGATGGAGTGTCGCCTTGAAGAAAGCTACACAGGTCTAGTCTGAGAATGTCACCAAGATCCAGCATGTCCTTGAAGGAGTACAAGTGGATACTGTTGAACAGCAACAAGCGCAAGCGAGTTGGGTACCTCACCACCATGTTTGCTATGCAACACTGCCTTCTTACTCAGCCTCCATACACACGTATGCATCTCGCCTATTGTAACCGATTCAATCAGGCACATTGTCGCCCCAATGGACCCCGAGACTCAAAAAGCCCAGTTGCGCAACGCACTTCAAAGTAAGTCACCGGCACTATTTTAGCCTAGTGCAGGCTCAACCCGAACTATCTATCGTGACCAATGCCTTGTTGATATGACTCTCGCAGACAAGTCATGGCGGAAATTTGAGTTGACCGACAATGCAGACCCGAAGCGGAGGAGATACATCCATAAACGGGGCAATCTCATAATCTGGCAAATGATCGTGCAATGCTGGTCTTACGCCGTTATTACACCTGGTCGCCGGTACTTGACAGTCAACCGCCTCGCATACCTTTTGCTTACGTTGAGCACTCTAAACTGAATTTCTAGCAATTCATGAATGCGGTAGCCCCAAACTACAGGCTTGCAGATGCGCTGCAGTGAGTAGTGGCTTATAATGCCACTAAGACATGCCTGTAAACTACGCAGGTGGAGCGCATTTTAAAGGGCAAGGATGGATACCCTCTCCTAGCAGCCAGCATTGACACACATGAAAAGTACCTCTGCGAAATCAACATCATGTCAATAAAGCGGGAGATGAGGCAACAGTACGCAGCCCTCCAGCCATTCACCCTTGTGAAACGCCGCACTGCATTTCTCTGTCGAATACCCCAGAGATCCCAATCGGCGCTGGCCGCAAGAGACAGCAGCTCGTAACCCACTCGCTGAGGCAGAAGCGGCATTTGATTGGCTGGCGCAACCGTTCGAAGAGGAGGGAGAGCAAGCTCCGGCGTATCCTCTACATTTCCCAGCGCGTAATGGTTTGTTCCGAACAAAGCATTATGGAGTCCATAATGACATGCAAGGCGATAATGGAGTTGAGCTGTAGCGCAGTTGGTAGTCCGTTTAGCTGGTAGTGTACGCAGCTGCAAGGCTCTTGACTTAGTGTTGTGCATTTTAAACCAGCTCAGTCCATTGTCATTATGCTCATGCATGTAACAACTTGCATCTCTATGATATACAACAGAATTGCAAGCAACGCAAGTGACATAATCGAACTAAAGCCTTAGCAAGTGACTGAGAGACACTGTACACACCTCAGGTACCTGTACACACCTCAGGCACATAACGATGCTAGCAGTCAGTGGCAGTCGCGTGTAGTCATGTTATGCAAATACATATAACGACAGCTAGGCATCAGTCACCTTTAGTTGTTTAAAGAATGCCTTATCTTGTGGACAACTACCTAGTTGGTGCTTGTGAATTAGGCTTAGTCGCCTGCGCTAGACTGGTGTGTAACCTGCAGATGCCTGTCACATAGGCTGAATCACTTAAGCTACACTGGTGTGTAACTTGCAGGTGCTTGTTAATCAGGTATAGTCACCTGTTAAGGCCTGATGTGTAACTTACAGGTTCTCGTTTATCAGGTATAGTCACCTGTAAGGCCTGATAAATAACTTACAGGTGCCCGTAAATGAGGTCTAATCACTTTCTAAGGACTGATAAGTAACTAACAGGTGCCTGTTAATTAGGCATAGTCAACTATTAAAGATTAAATTGCAACAGGAAGAGCCTGATAGTAATAGGCACCAAAGAACTCAATATACAAGCTCAAAATAGTATACAAGGCGACTCTGGTCAACATTGTACTCAGGTCCCTGTATTGAGATTACAGGCGGACTGGGCCACGACAGTTTAAATGAGTACCTTCAGGTGCACGGCCGTTGTCAATATTTAGTCGACCGGCAGGGGAAACATTTTGCAACGACAGCACCGCCTCTTTACGCCTGCCTCCCCTCATGCACACTGCCACCACTGTTTACCTCACCCGGCGATGCCACAATGCCGCCCCCAGCTGCTCCAGCCACATCGTCGCCTCCATCTGTTTTTGCCATACCGCCGCCGCCGCCTCCGACGCTTTACCAATACCATACCGTGCAGAAGCAACCACTAGCCATAACGTGGAGTGTAGAATGTGAACAGCAACAATATGCGATCGGCTTGTTGAAAGATTGTGTTGTGTTTGAATTTGTGTTTTTGATCATTGGCCACTCAAAACATGGAGCTTACCATGCGAGAAATAGACTAAGCTTGTAGTAAGTAATACCATGACTGTAACAAGATGCATGCAATAATGTATTACTGCATCGGATTGGGGTGTACTACTCACATGCAATTTTCAATAATCACTAGTTATCACATATCACTAGTTATCACATAACATAAATTGGTAGTAATACTACTGCAATTACATCGAGTTTGATAATACAGCATATCAAACATACATATTAGCAACACTTGCAGTAATTGGTATTTGTAGTATAGAAAGGGGGCGGGGTATAATTACGTTGCTGCAAATAAACAACTATCGTATTTAAAGCATCATTGCATATAATAAACATGACTAGACAAAAGCACTTATGTAGCATAATGTTTACCTTAACCTACTGACGGAATGAGAAAAGTCTTAAATTCAATTATGCCAATGGGAAACGAGCTGCATCGTCATACAATTTGCATTTTATTAGCATGATGCAAGTTAATGTAGATGTTGGCAACACTCATGGTAATTGCATGGTAGTATTTATGAATTATACAATCTATCCGATCGTGAATATCCTCAATTACCAATAATACATGAGATAGAAGATATTGCATTTATATAACCACGTGATAAGATGTCGAGCACGCTTCATTTATACAATTTACAAAAACGGTCTCAGCTTCAAAGCAATACAAACTTTTAATGTGTCTTGTATCATTATTGCTGTGCTGATACAGCACATTTGCTTGTGTTCTCATGCATCGTATATATACACATGAGAACTCATGGTGTTCATTGTCATTATGTAACCGCAGTAATGTGGAGCCATCCAGCAAGCATGGGTCACGACATGACACAAGATGCATACAGCGTCTCATGCTTATAGCAATCCGTGGCTTACATAAGCATAAGGGTTGCGTGACTGTCGTCACTACATGTCTGTCAATGTTCCTGCAAGGTTCTGCGGTGAGGACAACGCCAGTGGCGTGACACCACACTGCACCAAGCGACGAGTCGCAACCACGCAGTGTCTGCGCAAGCTCGCATGGCATGCTTACTGCTCACTGCATTGAATTTAAACCTCAGGGCAGCAGACTTACGAGGACTCGACTTCTGTACCTCCATCCAATGTCACCTGCTGCAGCACGCCCCCTACCGAGATTGCTCTAGTCTGGTGCGCTATCATGTAAGCTCGAAACAAAGACTTTGTGCCTAAGTTCCTGATACCCAAATTACCAATGCAACATGAGAGGTCGTTTTTATCCAAGTCCCTAGCTGGCCGCACGTGAGTCCGCACCACCACCTCGCAACTCCGCCGGCTTTGTCCGGTGCTATTACCAGGCAATGCCAATACAACACAGCGTGTAACCTTGTCCAAAGCGGTCACGTTTGTCGCTGTGTCTGGTGTCCTTCGGCGCAGGTGGTGAAGCCGTGACTTAGGGTTTGGCGTGCATTAGGGTTTGGCGTAGGCGGTGTGGTCGTCGTGGGCGGCGGCGGCGGTGTGGTTGTCGTTGCTGGGGGCGGGGAGTGGCCATTGGCACTACACCTCTGCACTAAGCGGATGGCCGGGGCGGGGTAGCGATCGTGATCCGGAGTTGGGCGCTTGGATGGTCTCTGGGGCCCTGGCTAAGGAAGAGCCCAGGAATAAGAGGAGGAGGGGAGATCAGCTGCTCGGCGCTTATTCTGCAACCTCCTTCGCTGCCGACGACGACGAGAACAGCAGCGACGACATGAACGGGCCGTCGTCAGGCAGCCTCGCCGCCCGGCGCAATCACGCCGCCGCTGCTGCCGCCGCCGCCGCGTCAGCCTCCGGCAAGTCCTCCAGCTCTGCCCCTTATGGCTCCCATTTAGGCTCCAGCAGGCAAGCATAAGGGGGGTTGTTATTGCAAGTGCTTATTGCATGCACTTCAGCACAGTACATTGTTCTCTTACCATAAGAGCAAATCCAGCAGGCATGCAAGTCAATAAGTATGCAGTTATTTCCCTACTTAAATCGTTGTTTCTGTAAGCAGGAGATCAGGGTCACTGCTGACTGGAGTGGGGCTTGTGGCGGTGGCGCTTATGCTCGCATGGGCCGTCGCATTTATGCCTTTGGAGGTCGTCAATGCTGTCTGGAGAAAACCCTTCCAGGTGCATGTTTTTCCAAGGTCAAACTGGAATTGCTTGCTCAACATGCAATAATCAATAATCATGCTTGCATTGTTGATCGTAACAATGCAAGCGTTTTGCAGGTGCTGCAATTGGGGGATGGAACGCTTTCCCCTTTTGCAGCAGCGAGGCAGGCCAAGTTCTCCAATTGGCAGCGTGTCATGCGCCAAAGCCAGGTAAAAGCCACTGATTCTGATCTGGTCTTGTGGTAGCTATTTATGAGTGGTATCCATGTTAGTGTCAGATTGTTTCGTATACTGCTGCTGCTGCTGTTGCTGCTGCCGTTGTTGTTGTTGTTGTTGTTATTGTTGTTGTTGTCGTCGTTGTCATCATTGTAATCTAGTCACAATGTGTTCGTGTGCAGAGTGCAGTTGCGGGGCCGGCAGCATCGGAGCTGCTGGTGGTGATGGTCCCTAGTGCGGATCATGCGGACCCACCCACCACCACACCCACCGGACGCTCTGAGTTTGTGCGCCGTCGCAAAGTCCGTGACGCCGCCTACAAGGTAACTTTGATGATGTGCTCCCATTGGTTTTAAAGGTAGTTTGGATTCCAGAAAGGTTGTCAATGCCATGTTATGTTGTGGGTTATGTGCTAAGCTCTTGAAATGACTTGTCGTATTCAGTTTGGTTGTCTGCCATGTTTGTTGTGGGTTTGTGTGATTCACTTTCAGATGACTTGTGCTACATAGCTTGTATATCCAGATTACAGGCAATGGTTATACTGTACAGATTGCTGATGTTGTGCGTACTGCATGGGTGTGCGCGTGCGCACACGCATGCGTGATGTGGTCCGTTGTGTACCTGTGTTGTGACCTGTCTTTGTTACACTTGGCCCAGAGCTGCCTGCAATGAATTGCAAATGTGGTTTCATATCCTGATCCACAACAGGTAGGACCTGAGCCGGTGTGGTTGGGAGAGAGCGACATTACTGACCCACTAGTTCTCGCAGACGATAGTTGGTTGCACCTGGTGAGTTGCCGCGTATGCATAGCTGAACAACATGCCAGAAACTTTGACACGTATGCACTGACACATGTGTGTTTTGCTTCAGACACCCCACATTTATGCCGCGGACGTGCCTGACGTCAACCTAACCTCCATTGTGGGCGGGACCGTTGGCGCGGATGCGCGTGAGGTGGCTGTGCTGAAGTACGCCCACAAGTCCCGAGCGGGACAGTTCCAGTGGCTTCTCCTCGGCGAGTACGACACGTACTTCGTCATCTCCAACATGCGCCCATTCCTAGCTGATCTGGACTCCAACCAGCCTTACTTCATTGGCTTGCCCGCCGATAGCAAAGCGCCCGTTTGTCAAGTGACAGATGTGCCGTGCAAGCAAGACGACCCAAAACCGGCTGCGACTGTGACGGGAGCGGGTTACATCATCAGCGCCGGGCTGTTGAACAGCTTGTCCGATGCAAACTGGCACAGGTGCGCGTGAGTGTTGCACAACTAGAGAAATTCACGTGTGTATGCGCATGCGCTTGCGTGCGCGCGAATGTGCGCACGAGTACTCCCTGCATGGACACAGATGACACACAGCTTGCGCTGCATGTGGGCAGCATCATGTTCTTGCAATCCGATTTTCATTCAGTTATTGACACATGTTCTCAACGTCATATAGATGCACGTCGGAGACATTGCCGGCAAATGAGGAGGGAATCAAGCGCATACCAGCCTGCATGGCAGCATTGGGTTTGGGGCTTACCTCTTTGTCTCCCGGGCTACTAGCAGGCACTCCTTACAACGGCGAACGCACAGGTACACACGCGCACACACATGCACGCGGCTGTGCACTCATGATACAACCTCACACTCTCGCATGCATGTGCGCATGTGTGGGCGCCACTTCGTTGCATGCAGCAAGAACTAGGGGTCCATGGTTCGTAAGCTAGCGTAAGCCATGCTCCGGTATCAATATACACTGTGTGTGGCACAGTATTGCACCCTCCTGCCACAAGCCCCTGGCCCAGGCCGCTGAGCTTCCACGGTGTTGAGGGCTCACCGGCGGACCTTTTCGAGATTGAATCGATGGACAGTCAGGACTCCTTCCCAATCACACCATGCTACAACTTTGTCGCATCTGTCGCACCGCTGTCATGGAAACCCATGGCATCAAGAGTATGTGCGCTCGTGTTGTGTCATGTGTTAGCGCATGTCTGTGTGCATGTGTGCGCGCACATGCGCGTGTATGTGTGCATGTGCGCTAGTTCAAACGCGAACATTTGTTCTTGGCTTTCTAGGAGGGCAGCGAGTTGGGCTTGCAACTTGCTGGACTGACGGGCGCATGGGCGGTGGCGTATTCGACATGCCGCCACCTGTGGGCCCCATGGATTGGCATGCTGTGGCCGTTTGAAAAGTTCATGCAAGGGGTCAGCCTCCTCGAGGTCGACAGCTATGAGAGCTTTGAGAAGCAGGCCAACCGCGATTCCTTGCAAACTGGTGCGTGGTGTGTGGTTATGTTGTACTTGTTGAAATTACCTGAGCGTTATTGACATACAAGCGTTGGGGGTGTGCTCCAGTGCAAAGTTTGACTGGTAGCATGCAGTATAGCACACATATGGCAATGCTATACAGTGTGGCTTCTGTCGTCTTATGGTGGTTGTATAACAGGGCAAGTCCTGGCGTTTGATGAGAAGTTGGGCTCGTCACCCCCGTGGCCAACTGCGGTCTACACGGCATACCGCCTTGATCGGTAAGTTTGCCTTCGCATGATGTCTGTGTGTCGAGCACGTAGTTCTTGGCTCCTCATTGCGTGCACGCATGCGCGTGCACGCACACGCACATAATTATAGTTAGCATGGAGTTGCCTCTCATTGCAGGTCGGGCGTCTCATTCAACGACTTCAAGGAAACGTATGTGCATCTGGCGGGCAATCTGACCGCTCCAGTAGAGGTCCAGCAGGAGATCACCAGCAAGCTCTCCGGCATTGAAGACGCCATCGCGTTGGTGCTGAACCAAAAGCTTGCATCTGACTCTGAACGCATCACCAACAACACCAACGCTATCATCAGCGAGCTCATTGCTACCAACCCGTCCCAAACCTTCCTCATAATTAGTGAAGGACCTGAGCAAGATGATATCTACGCAAGCTATATTGCAAACCTTGGAGGGAATGTCATCACCGTGCCGGAAAAGAGCTTGTTGCTTCAGTCTGATGCGGCGAAGTTGCAGCTGATATCGATGTGTGTGGGCATAATGCAAGCACATTCCGGGAGCAGTTTGGCGGAGTTTGCGTCTATAATGGGCCGCGCACCCATCCTCAACCTCATGTCGGAGAACAGCCGGTACCTCGAGGGTCCGTTTGGGAGCTCTGTTGGGTTGTTGTTTGAGATGGCCTTCCCATGGGAAGCCAGGCCAGAGTTTATGCGGGCCGTGAAGCATGTGATGTCTGTGCGCACTTCGTTGTAGCTTAGTAGTATGTGTTTGTAGATGTAGGAGTATGTGTATACAGATGGTACTCTACATGCGTTACATGTTGCACATGTGTGCAATGGTGATATCAGGCACATGGTGGCCTGTATTGGGTTGCAAATGCATGTTTTTTGGTAAGATTGCACGTTGTGCATATTTTACGTACGATCAAGGTGGGGAAAGTGTAGGTTGTGTGATGTCGCGGTCACATATGTGTTGTTGGTTTGAAGCAACAACGTCTGCATCATCTTGACGTAAATATCGAATGCAGATGTAACAAGATGTGGGATGTTGATTACAAATACGTGATGACTTGTCATTGCGCACATGTATAGGGTATACATAATAGTCATCCAAGGTCACACACATATTCTCACTTGCAAATGCTCAACACACCAGAACAAGTTAGCATCAACAAGCCAACACAATCAACACACCTAGCCTGCACCACGCTAAGTGCCCTATGTACGCTGCAATGCAAGTGTGGAGTACTGCCTTACATACCTTAAGGATCAGCCCCTCAAAGTCGTGTGTTGCTTTCTTCAATGATTGCTGAATATAATGTCATTAACTCAGTACGCATTAATCAAGATTTACGCATGGTGTACAGAGCAAAAGCAAAATTTGCTCTCATGGCGGCAACGATTCATGCAAGCATGCATTTTTTGTATGTAAGTGCTTGAACAAATACTACTTGCACTTACCTACTAGATTTGAGCCCCTAGCTAGCACTCTAGTGTCCATATTTATATATTTATCCGCCAGTCTGGCTTGCTGGAATAATCCTGCGCATATAATTCTGCATGTGTGGCATTGCTTAGATACAATATAAATACACTTCAATAACGGATATACTATCATACCTCTTCCCGAAGCACACCATTGGTGGCAAGCAACAACGTGCTTGCACAGAGAAGAAATATAATCAATTTTGTACTGAGTAAAGTCCAAAATCGGTGCAATGCTTACGTTATGCATATCCTGTAAATTGATTGATTTCAAGTTCTCCCTTCCTATAATATCAACGCCTGAACTAATGAACTATGGCAGCAAAAAGTCGCTGCCATAAGGGGAGCTACTTGTCTCATACATGCTCCATGCTTTATATGTTACACTCCATGTATGCACAAACTAGCCGTTTTTAGTGTGCTTAGATGGAGTGCGCAAGAGCTTACATATGGTCGTAATTCGGCTGGTGAGAGATATTTCCTGGTGCCGATGTGCATATTTAACATGTGCACACTCCATGTATGGAGTGTGCATACATGGAGGTTAGCCTGTAGTAAGCAGTTGCCCATATGGCAACTTTATAAATGTGGGTTTGCGTGATCAGCTAAGATCCATAATCCAATGCTGCAAGCTTGCCTTTATAGTGACGTTGTTGCAACTTGCAACAATATACATTAGTAATGTATATCGAGGCCTAGAGTCAGTACATGTGTTGTAACGAATTACTGTGCTTGCTAAGTGGTTATACACTGCACATGCGCACACTATATTGTTATGAGTAAAAAAGCACATTATGTAAGTTAAAGTTACAAAATCATATTGACATACGCGTGCCGCACGCGTGATGGCATGTAACGCATGAAAACAAAAAGCCAGTTTGCGGACATATAAGCTGTTAATTATAGGGTGCGAAAGTGAATGTTTGGGCTTGACAGTTGGCAAGATAAAAAGCTGAATTATGATATGCAACTTATTTCAACTTCAATTCAATCCTAATGATCCCGCTACCATGCTTGTATGGCCGCCCCTGTCACGCCTGTAAGGCTGGCAAAAGTCATTCTCTGTCCCTTACTTAAGTTGATAAGAAGAGACCACGTTGGGACTCGTACTTTACAAGCGTGTGTAGCTCTTGTAGGGTACGCTCTCATGTAGGTCTGCCCTTGAGCCTATAAATTCTTGAGTATGATAAACCACACAAGGCATTGATGAGGTCTAGCACGGAGCTGGTCATTGCCTACGGCATGTGAGCCTTTCCTATTGCGAGTATTGCGAGTTGCCACAGACACTGGCAGTTACAAGATTGTAAGCAAAGTTGGCAAACCTCAAGATGTGTACTGTGGTAGTGACATTTGCCACAGGTGTGACACTTCGCAAGGCAAGTGGTGCTTGTGGGCAATCCGCGAGTATATATGTACTAGGAGAGCCTGAGTTTGTGATTCCAAGGTAGGAATGTTAGTCCTGCATTACTCCGAGATGGTTCAATACTCCCGAGGTGGAGTTTGTTGAATCCGATTTGTTGGAACAAGGTCAGCGCATGGTGACAAGGCCTAAGTAGCCTTGGACATCCTGTGTGCCAGGTCGGGTGAGCAGCATGTGGTATAAATGCCACGTCGCATCCTTAAGTAGGGATTGGATCAGTAGTGATCAAGACATCTGTAACGGAAAGCCACATCAAGCTACCCCAAATTGGTCATAAAAGCATCAAGTCTTTTGTGGTCGAGTGGGCTGTGACATTGGTCATCGGAGCTTGAGACCCGGGTTTAATTCCTGCCTTGCACACAAAATTCGTGGTCGTTGTTTCTCGATCCAATAACATCGTAAATGGTCACTTTATAAGTGCCATCATCGATGGGTCGCGACTTGCCTAATGGCAATCGCGCCGAACTGACCAGTTCAGTCGGCGCGGCAGGGTGCGACCTGCCTATCGCGGCGACGCGACCTGTGGGGCCGGCAGCGGTGCGCTATGCGCGCGTTGACCGGTATAGACCTAAATTTGCCGGTCCTTGGGCGGTGGGGCCGGTGACCGACCCTAATCGGACCCCTGATATGAGTCCCCTGCTGATGCAAGCCAGCTGCCGAGGACGTTAGCGTTCTTATGTGGGAGGGAATGTAACGGGATGGTACATTAAAATACCACAAATCGACCATAAAAGCACCAAGTCTTTTGTGGTCGAGTGGGCTGTGACATTCTTCGGCAGCGCTGTCCAGCTGCCGAGGACGTCAGCGTTTTGACATTGGGGGGAATGTAACGGGAAGGTACATCAAATTACCACAAATCGACCATAAGAGCACCAAGTCTTTTATGGTCGAGTGGGCTGAGAAGAAGAATGTCACAACCCACTCGACCACAAAAGACTTCGTGCTTTTATGGTCGATTTGTGGTAATTTGATGTACCATCCCGTTACATTCCCTCCCACTTAAGAACGCTAACGTCCTCGGCAGCTGGCTCCCATAAGCTGGGGAATCATCCCAGGGGTCCGATTAGCGTCGGTCACCGGTCCCACCACCCAAGGACCGGCAAATTTAGGTCCATACCGGTCAACGCGCGCATAGCGCACCGCTGCCGGCCCCACAGGTCGCGTCGAGAAGCATTGCAAGGACCTTGATGCTGTCGATGATACAAAAACTCATACAACATGAGTGACCATAAGCCTAACATAACCAATCATGACATGAGAGTGTCGGAAGTGCGTCTCAGGCAAATCATTCCGCAACAGCTTCCTTTGTGTGCCCCTTAATCACGTGACCACGCTCTCTGCCGCGTGCGGCCCTAACCTCCGCAATAGGCCGAGCTGTACGGCAATCACACGCATCGCATGATTGGCATCACTTAGGCTCGTGCGCCGGTTAGAGCCCCTCCTGTTAAGAATACTCCGCCCTCTGACCTTGGTTGCTGGTACGTAACTCAACCAGCTACCTCGCCCGCAGCAGTGCAGTTACAGGATGAAATGGAGGTAGAATCACGTTAAATGCTTCTCCCGTGTACGTGCCCTGAGTCCGACATTGTGCCGCGTGGGATTAGAGTACAACAGTCGCATAAAGGTAGGGTTACAGGCGTAGCACGCACCGCGGCCGGATACCTTTTATGCAACACGTGCGCGAGGCCCTTGCATGCTACAACGCGACACGGCTCATGCACCTACACCGCCCAAAACGGAAATCGCAGGCTGAGAGCCTGGGTTCGTGGTTTCACCTAAACCTACAGGTCATATTGCCTATTGCAACCAGTCATAGGCTTTCCATAAAGCAATGCACTACCCGCCCATGCTTCGGACATGTCCGTGCTGTGCCTTTGTGAGTCAAGGCAATCCAATCTGTTGCACACGTAGCTTTTTGGCCTACAAGAACAGTACTGCTGTCCGTGTCTCTGTAACAGAGACTGTAGCGTGCCAGAACTAGCTACAGGCTAGGGCCAAAACCGCGGATCCCATGAAACCGCAGCAGGTTTCGTTGACATTCCCACGAAAAACTGGTCTTGCTAATGTTTTGCCCCTGCTGCGTGCATGCATGCGTGTCGTGAAGCATGCTTGCCTGTGCGTGCGATTTCCAGTGAAACCTCAGCTGAGCGCAGTTTGCTCAAACTTCACTGCGAGCTTTAAGCAGCAGCAAAGAGCAGGCTTAGAGCTAATGCAGCAGTAGGCTTACTGCTTGGCTGCTGGAGTGCTTGGCTTGGTTGCTAAGCTTAGCTTGGAGCCTAGCAAGGTCAGTTGCTGGGTTGCTGAACAGGCGGCGGCGGAGGAGCGAGGCTTGTGAGCCTGTGTGGCGTGCTCTGCTGTTGTTAGTATTGTCTCGTGTGAAGGCACACTTATGGTTGTGAGTTTTGCTGTGTGCTTGTGCTGAGCTTGCTGGTGGAGCTGGTAAGGTGCTTCTTGCAGAGGCGGACGCAGTGGTTGCAAGCATGGGTGTGCTTTGCCTTTGCTAGCTGTTGGCTGTATTGAGCACGTTTCTGTGCTAGACTAGCAGTTGTAGTGTTAGCTGCTGGAGAGACGAGGCTTGCGTTGGGTGGGCGGTCAGGCCGTTGCCAACCTCCTCGTGGGCATGGGCCTCCGCGGGGACGTCTTCACGGACGACTTCCTCGACGGCGATGTGGCTCTGCAGGACATGCTGAACTATATTGAGCGTGGGGTACGTAACTCAATCACCCAGCTTGGCTTTCAGGACTTGCCTCACACACGAGAAGCGCACGGACAGCGCAATGCTTGTGCGTGTTTGCATGCTGGTTTGAAAGTCCAGTCTACGCCTACTTAGCTGTAGCTGTACGTAGCCACTTTCATCATTGCCTTGGACTTTTGTAGCACTCGAGATTTTATGATAACAGCTTGATTACTGAGGGCAGCACTCATGGCTTAGCTTGCTATTCAAGCCATTTTTGGAAAGAGGTGTCTCAAGTTGTGTTGCTGGAAAGGGCGTTTATGTAGCAATGCAGCCGTGCTGCTGTTTGCGTGAGTGTGCGTGTTTCGTGTGTGCACACACGGTTGTACACAGTGTGAGCCAGTATTCATCATAAGTACCTTCATTGCGTCCGCAATGTGTGTCAAACATAGCCACATGCACGGACAGGTGCTGATGTGACAGCAGCTGAGCGTATGCTTCATAGCTAAGCGTCAAGCTCTGGACACCTACAATGCGTCTTGTCACTAGTATGGTTGCGGGTTATGGGACAGTTTGAGACGCGTTTCTGCTTTGGTTATACTATCAGCTGGCGACCGTTTTGCCTTCAAACGGTCGCCAGCTGATAGTATACAGTACGCTGACGAAGTACAGCTGTACTGCATGCATGTATTAACAGGGCTTGCCTACAGCTGAGTACAGTTGTCCTGGTTTCTTGCGGCTCGTGCGTGACGTCAGAAGTTCAGCTCAACACCATGGCTATAGCCCTCTGACTCATGCACATAGTTTACTCCGCTGCAAGTGCACATGTGCGCAGCTTTTCAGTGCTAGTGTCAAGCTGAGGCACGGGTCAGCAGCTATGACGCTGGAGTCATGGGTGGGTTTGCTTGACTTGGCTTCTCTGTGGGATGAGCAGGATGGACGCACTGACGATCTCAGCTCAAACCCACTCTCTGCTGTTCTGCGTGGAGTTGCTGGGCTCAACAGCACCAGCAGCATCACCACCGCCGCCAACATCAACAACAACCACAACAACCACAACAACAACAGTGGCTTGGTGCTTCCTTCCATCTCTGCATCCCCCTCCACCGTCATCAACATGCCCTCTTTGCCCCTCTTGGAAACCCGCAACCATCAACAAGGTCCGTACACTCTGGTCTCAATCGTTACGATTGATATGTATAACACAGCTGACTTACTGATAAAAGTTTTGCAATAAGACTTGTCAAGTACCACTAACATGTGGCTGTCTGCAGTGCATATTGTGCCTGCACCGTTCAGCACGCAAGTCACACTGAAGCAAGAGACAGTGCAGGTACACAAGTCTAGCTACCAACATGTGCTTGTAAGAACTCGTTGTCGTAGAAACTTCTCAGGTGCACTGTTGCAGCCTCTGATGGAAGTGTTGCTTGCAGTACCTCCCTGAGCGGAGCCATAACCAACTGTTTGAGAACTGGCCTGTGGCAAAAAGTGAGCAGACAGCCACTTCCAACATAGACTCTGTCCAAACACCGACTGCTGGTGAGCACTAACCTCTCATTTAAGTGTCATGCACTTCAGTATGGAGACTTACAACTGGCATGGCTGATGAAGCAACAGAGTAACAATGATTTTGCCATCTGCTACAGGCTCTTCCAAGACAAAGAGAGGGAAGAAGCGCGCACTCTCCACATTGCAACCTTTGGTACGCATTCACTGCTGCATGCAACATATCTTGATGTACGTCCTGCATGTGCCCGTTTCATAGCCATAGCAACAGTCTATAGACCAGCTTCAAGCACAGTCCTGTTGTTGGTGACATGAGTCAGTCAGTTAACTGTGTGTTGCCAACAGTTTGTGACTGTTACTGTTGGCAACCAAACTGTTCCTAAGCTTGCTGCGCTCTGCATTTAGCGCAACAAGCTTGCACATGTCGTTGCCCCAAGCATGCTTTGCCGCCACACACATCTTCTCTTTGTCAAAAGCAGCGAGCGGTACAACATGCAAACCCAACTCATACTCCGCCCCCCGCCCCCGCCCCCGCACTCACACTCGCATTCCCACCCGTCCAGCGAGTCAACAACAATGCAGTTGCATCTGCTTCAATCGCTGCAACTCGGCCGCCCGGTCACACTGCGCCCGTGCGTCGTGTGCGCGTGCGCCAAGCTAGGGAGACCGCCGAAGCCGAACGGGTAATGACAAACAAGTCATATGTGCACGTGCGTGCGTGCATGCGTGCGTGCGTGGTCATATGATTCCAATTTTCTTCAAGTCTTCCACCAAATTCCAAACCAACCGGTAACTAGGATATAGTATAGGCGGCCCGTTCGAGCATTTTCCCTGTTGTTCTGTCCAGTTGCGTCTGTTGTACACACACAGTCTATTTGCCAGCTGTAGTGAGTCTCCTACTTCTGGGCGAGTGCGTGAGTGGTATTAGATGCAGGGTTTCATGCAATCCTATTACCCTCAAGTACCCTCCAAGCTAAGTCGAAGCGGCGCATGTATTCAAGTTACAAATGACAGTGCTGCGGCCGATCGGGTAAGTTGGCCCCTTTTGCAACAACACATACACACTTTTTGCGCGCGCTTAACTTCGCGCCCGCCTCGCTACGCGTGTATCATCATCGCCATCCACCTGGATGGCCACGCCTCCGCCCTACGCTTGTGATGTTGTCCCCATCTGTTTACCATTGTATGATGTTTGTGTTGGAGGATCTGCGGCTGTCATTTGCATCCTGCTGTGCGACTCACTCACACAACCCACGGCGCTGCAGAAGAGGCGCACGCGCATGAACGAGCGGTTTGAGAAGTTGCGGCATCTTGTCCCCAACGGCAGCAAGGTATGTTGATGTGTGACTCATGCAGAGATGATTAATGCTTGTTGTGTTGGCTAACAGCGAACACCTCACGCTCTGCAGCAATCCAAGGCAGCAGTGCTGGGAGCAGTCATCGAGTACGTGAGGCAATTGCAAAAGCTATCTGCAACGGTATGTTGTCATATGCATTCATCAAGAGTTGCCAAACATCATTAACTTCACACTTCTGACCTGTGTGTGCGCTCTCAGCTTGATAAGCGTGACGTTGCGGAGCCCAACAGTCCGTGCAGCGGCGAGTCCTCAGACACACCCTCAGACTCAGTGCGTATCTATAACCACATAACCAACACCACTGCATTGCACCAATTGTTGCTGATGTGTTTGTGCATCATAATGTCAAACAGGTGTCGAGACCCAACTCGGATGGCGAGTGTGGACACGAGCGGATGCGTCGCACCGACAGCATGGTGTCCTTTACAGAAGACATTCTGCCAACCGGAGAAGAGGTCCACATACGTGACAAGGGTGACAAAGTGCTCATTGGGGTAAGCATGTTGCTGATCACAAGCACATTATACGTATTACTTGTTATGCTGTATGACTTTACTCAATGCCACTCACTCTGGTTTTCTGTACCATCATCAGATACACTGCAAGAACAGGCGCGGGCTCTCGCATGACATCCTACAAGTCATGCACGACCTTCATCTGCAGGTACAAGTTGTTATGCACAATGACAGAGAATCCAAGCAAACCACCACGTGATTGTTAGTGACACCGTTTTGCTATGTAACTACAGGTGCTGCATGGCCACATGAAGACTCAAGACGACATGCTGCAGCACTCCTTCTATGTCAAGGTACATTGCAAGTGTTGACACTGAGCACTCACACACATAGCAACATACACACATGCACGCGCACACGCACACATGCAAGCCAACAACATCTCCTGCGCAGGTGACACAGGGCGAGTTGTCGCATGAAGACATGCAGAAGGCCCTCGACGCCGTGGTGAAGTTCGACGCGATGCACGCCAAGAGCGATGCTAAAGAGAGCAAAGCTAGCTCTCCCAAACACGCCACTACGTGCGCCAACACTGCCACGGCAATGGCACAGACCCAAAGCATCTGCGCAACGCTGTCCGGCAACACCACCGCATGTGCATAAGGACATACACATCAACATACACTGTGTTGGCTGCTTCTCCCTTCCTACCCTGCTATGAAGAAGAAAAGGGCCAGGCTACAGTATCAATAAGAGGTGCTCTGTGCCTGGGGTTCATAACTTCCACCTTACGTGTGTTCGTTCTGGGAGACGTCGTGGAAGTTTACCATCACGTTGCGTGTAGAGTAGTACCATATGTTGTGACTTTCGTAGTGACGTTCTGTAGTATATTTATCATCTGGGGTGGGTTGTGATCAGCCCTGGTATAAGTCGATAGGCTACTCCTCGTAGTGCTATAAAGACGTAACTGGAATAAGTGTGGCTCGCACTGAGGGCATGTTCGTAGGTGGCAGTTTGCAGCTTGGCGGTACAGCTTGTAAGCGAGACTAATAAGAAGCCAAGTATTTGTTGGGTTATGCCGATGTGTGTGCATGTGCGCGTGTGTGTGCCTGCATGACTGTGTCTGATTGCAACATTGTGTGCGCGTGTTTATAGGTTCATGCGTGTGTATGTCTTTGCAGCAATGCAGTAACGGATGTGTATGATGTTGTGAGAAATGGAATGGAAGCCAGAACTTCACTAACCTGTATCAAGGCTCGCAAACTATGTCACCGCGCAAAATCAGTTGATGCCGTATTTTGTGCCAATGGAAGCCACTAAGGGCAATAATTTCATCCGCGCGCACAGCACACTCATTTAACGTGTGCCTCTTGCACTGGGCACCGGCAGTAGCATAGCCCGTAATGTGTACAGGTAACTTGATTGAATGTATGCCTAACGGGTTGGGGGCAGCTGACTTGTGTGCGTAGCCCGAAGGTGGTAAGTGCTGCTCTTGTGTCGTAGTGATGGTTAGTCATGCGGGTGTCATGCCTATCATGCTTGTCGCAAGCACCGCATTGCACTCTTTGTACACTGTACCGACAGTGCTTTGCTGTGATGTAAATGACCTACACATGCAACACCCAGTCACCAGGCACACAGTTGCGTACTGCTGACGTTGACACTGCAACCCTGGCAGCGTCAACAGCAGCAGGGGCGCAGACTGCCAAGAGAGAAGCAGGGCGGCGGGTGGAGAGAGAGCGAGAGAGCAGAGGGAGGGGGAGTCCGTCTGCTTTGTGCTGCTGCCACAACTACAGCCACACCGGTGCCTAACTGTGGGGACTCTACTTGTGTACAGGTAACTACGCATGCATGTTGACTAACGGGGCAAGGGCTTAGCGAAAGTAGCTACCTAGTTTGTATAGGTAGCCCGGTGGTGTAAGAAGTTGTTTGCTGGCGTGTGCAAGTGTGCGTGTGTGTGTGCATGTCATGTTCACAATGCAATGGGGTCACATGCATAACATTGCATATATGTTACACACAGACCAACAGCTTACCAATAAGCGAGGCCACCATGCCGAGTGCGCGGCAGCGCGGGGGGGGGGGGGGGGGGGGGGGGGGGGGGGGGGGGGGGGGGGGGGGGGGGGGGGGGGGGGGGGGGGGGGGGGGGGGGGGGGGGGGGGGGGGGGGGGGGGGGGGGGGGGGGGGGGGGGGGGGGGGGGGGGGGGGGGGGGGGGGGGGGGGGGGGGGGGGGGGGGGGGGGGGGGGGGGGGGGGGGGGGGGGGGGGGGGGGGGGGGGGGGGGGGGGGGGGGGGGGGGGGGGGGGGGGGGGGGNTTCGTGTCAACATTTTTATGCTTACATAGCATGAGTGCTTGCGCACAAAGGTTGCTTTGAAGCTCGCATCGGACACATGCTTAATATGAAGGGAGGCGCGTCATGTATGTAATCATGTCTTCTAGCGCGAAGTTGGGGCAAGTTGGTTGAAATAATTGCGATACTACACTACATGGCCACCATATAAAGTTGTTAAACTGAATGCTATAAAAATGCATAAAGGCCCGCATAGCACCATTTGTTCATAAAGAAACTCTGCTTGCAAGCTTTCAGCAAAGAAGATTGCAAGAACGTAAGGCTTCAAAGGTTGGAGCATTGAGTATGAATTGCACATATTC
This sequence comes from Chlorokybus atmophyticus, assembly GCA_009103225.1. Taxonomy (NCBI): domain Eukaryota; kingdom Viridiplantae; phylum Streptophyta; class Chlorokybophyceae; order Chlorokybales; family Chlorokybaceae; genus Chlorokybus; species Chlorokybus atmophyticus. The sequence goes on from RHPI01000193.1 coordinate 247,008, forward strand.
GCTATTTCCCTCGGGGGCATGCCTTCATGTCATATCAATAAATGCGCGCTATGTGGCATGCGTCAACAAATCATGTCATATGCTTATCCCACATTCAACACGAGTAATACGATTGTCTTACGGAGCTTTACTTATTGTAGTGTAAGTTTGTAATAAGGCCTACTTTGCAAAGTACACAGCAGTTTTGATGTGCATATCATATATAACGGATAACGTGGCGTATATGCGCATGCACTCATTAAATGATGCATTTGTTCATGACGAGGTTATAAAGGTTTACGCATTCGTTACTAGTTTGCTAAGTCATAATAGAGGTCTGCATTGTGTGCTTTCACGCATACCAACTTAATATATATCTTGAAAGTCCCTTTTGTTATATGCAAACTTCCGTGGCCATTTATGATTTTATATATGATTTTATGTATGTATATAAAATATTCTGTAATATAATGCCCCGCCATATGTATAATGTTGTATAGAACATAATATATTGCATATGTATATGTATATATGATTTTATAAGACGACCCAAAATACACGTTCTGCCACAGTGCCACATATATGACGTAATAACAATATGTATACACTGCCTCGAGTGGTAATCTTGGGCATTCATAAAGCGCCTCAGCAACTGCTAACAATGCTCACTTATCTTTGTGGGTTGTAGAAAAATGCAAAATGACAATTAACACGTACATGAAGTCCAGTAGGATGCATGTGAACTCACGACGTTAGGGTAGGTCAAGTAGGCCTCGACTTTCGAACAACGTTGCAACGCACACAGTGGGACCAAACATCCATATCATCCACATCATCCAATCCCGCTGTTATCATGCGCATTGGCATTGAACCTGCTCCACCGTGCAGGAGCTCGGCCTTTTCTTGCATTGCCTCGGAGTGCTTTAAAGCATTGAAACACATTGCTCGTCGTCGTTGTCGTCGTCGGCGGCGGCGGCATCATGCATTCGCCCATCTCCATGCCGCTACTGTCTCTGCTGCTGCTGCTTGCCGGCGCCGTCAGCAACGCGCTGGCGACTACGTGGGTCGTCGGACAGGTCAGCAGCCAGAGAGATAGAGTCACAGTCATGCTGGTCATGGTTTTGGTTACTATCATGGGTCATAGTCATGGTCATGGTCATGGTCATGGTCATACTTATGGTCATCGTCACAGCTAGACTTGTAGTCAAGGTTTAGATACTGTTACGGTACTTGCTAGTACTAGTCTTAGTTCCAGCCATAGTTCTAGCCATACTGATAGTCCTAGTCCTAGTCACAGTCGTTGACACAGTCTTAGTTACAGTCATCCGTCCTTCTTCACATGGCCATTGTAATGCTGCGTGTACGCACGTACGTATATGCATGTCTTTGTCTGTGGTGACCTCAAGTGCTTGTGTGCTGAGTGTGTGCTGCAAAGGGTGCTGGCGCCAGCGAGCAATGGGACTTTGGCGTGAATTTCGTCCAGTGGGCACGCGGGAAGACCTTCCATGACGGGGACTCATTGGGTAAGCACCGCAACTGAAGTTGATATTGTACACACGCACATCCACACACACCCACATATGCAGTGTTCAAGTACCCTGCCTTCTCCCACGACGTGTGGCGCTTCCCCTCCGCGTCCGCCTTCGCCGCATGCGACTTCACCAAAGCGCGACAGGTTGCAACGGTGCAAGCGGGGCAAGGAGGGGGATTTGTGTACCACTTGAATGAAGGAGGAGGTAAATGTGTGTGTGTGTGTGGGTGTGTGTGTTGGAGAGTTGTGTGGGGCAGAGTGTGTGATAAGATTGCTTGGTTGTAGGGAAGACGTACTGGTTTGGGTGCAGTTTGGAGTTTGGGGGCCACTGCCGGAACGGCTTGAAGGTATGTCATTCTCACCAACACGACACACAACTATGAATAATGTGTGTTGATATGTGGGTCCGTCGCAAAGGATGACAGGCAGAAGTAAATATGACAACATCAGTTTTGCGACTAAGTGATGTGCAAGCTATGATGCCATAGTATGTACTATTGGATGCAAGTATACGCCATGATCTATGCATACGATGCAATGTGTTGCTAACAATAGTGTTATGACCAGTGCAATACAGCTTGTAACAGTGCACCACAACAGGTTCAAGTGACAACAACCACAAACACAAGTCCCCCCCCGCCGGCGTGTAAAAGCCGTTGGAGCGGAGTTGTGGCAGGATTGGCTGTCGCCTTTGCGGGCGGCAACTTCGCCAATGGGGCTACAACTTACGGGTGAGAGAGAGGGCTGTGTATGTGTATTCCACTAAGACACGTCGCGTGCAGCTGGTTTCGCGTGTTGGTAAGAGTGCATGCATGCGCATGCACAAGCACACCCACATGCACACGCACGCACACTCGCTCAATTATGCAGGCACATGCACGTGGACGCGCAAGTGCACGAACACATACACATGGACACCTGCACACCTGCACTTGCATGGGTGGGCCCGCGCATGCACATACAGACAAACGTCGGTCTGCATGTGTGTGCATGCATGCATGCATGTGTCATACGCATATATGTTCAGATGTGTATACACGCGTACATGTGCATACTTACATATATGTGTGTTCGTAGCTTCACAGTCACTGCACGCAGCCTGAAGTACTTCGCCATACAGGTGATTCTATTGCATGTAACTCCTACACATGTCTACCGCTTCCACCGTTTTCCTTCTGACCCTTGTCTCCTCACAATTCCCATTACAGTTCCCGCCAACTTCATGCAATGTCCAAGTGGTGAGGTACGGTCCGCGCCCCTCTGGCCGGCCTTCCCCAGGAAGCATCAAAGTCATCGGCGGGTATCGCTATTTCATGTGGAACTACGGTTGGACTGACTCGGGCCACACGCGATCCGTCACATACCAGGCAATGACGCTGTGTGTGTGCGTGCGCACGTGCGTGTATGCGTGTTTGCGCATATTTGTGCATGTGTGCGCAATGGCGAAGTGGAAAGTTCATGGCATGGTGCTGCTGCTCAAGCATTTCCAATGCAGGTCGTGGTGAAGGGCCGGTTCAAAGTAGGTTCAAGGAGGTTCCTACTAGCATCGAACAGTGTTCAAGGCGGGAGGCAGATTGCAGGGAGCGGCCTTTGCGGCCCGAGCTCATGCTGATTACCACAGACACAATTTTGGATATGTACAAACTACTCCTCACTAGCTCTAGCAATATACGAAAATAGACCAGATACATATACTTTACGGGATGCATCTACCGAGGTACATAGGTAGTTGTGTGGTGTTGCGATACAATGGTACATATATGGTCAATTATGCTGATATATGGATGTTGCGAGGCGTGTGTTAGTTTGCAGCGAGGGGTTTGAGCCGTGCCCTGCCTTTGCTGTGACTGTTTGCATTGTATGTTGACCTTGATAAGACGTGCATTTTGCATTGCCTGTCTGCAGTGAAGTGCGAGGTGCATTGCACGCATGCATCCTTACTAACATCATAACGGTGAAGTGCACAACAGATGTTGCTCTGATATGTGAAAGAACACAAGCACACTAGTAAGACTGCACTACCACAGACATGGACATGGACATGGACACACAGAGCAACACAAAAGTATGAGTGACTGCTTATGCCCGATCGCACAACATAGAAAGAGTTTGCGCGGCGTCTTGGTAACCCAGAAACATGGTTGCCAACAGAACGAGCTACCAAGAACTCTGCAATCACAGCTGCATGCATGCCGTATCATGGAGCCAAACAATCCCAACAACTGCGCGGTGATGACATGCAAGGCGCCACACAACCAATGCGGACACAGTGGGAGAAAAGCAATTGTATTACATGAAACAAGCAGTCGATTGTTTCAAGGACGCCTGGGGGCGCCGCGATCCGCGAATGGCGCGCCAAAGGGAGGCTTGTTGAAGCCACCGACTGCAGCCTGTGTGCAAGTCACAAGCATCAGTAACAAACAACAACGCCAAGCCCATCAATCATTTTTATTCATGGGAATGGGTTGAAGTAAATGAAGGTAGAGTGAGAGCAGCGTAATGCAATCGTGCCCACCGCACATGCTTACACCCGCGCGCACACTTACATGCGTGCAGACACAAAATCGTGCGCAAGCACACATGCATGCTGATGAACGAGAGCTGCAGTCAACTACCTGCTGCTGCGTGACGCCGGGAAGGTTGGCCATGTTCATGGCGCGCAGCATGTCCATGGTGTCCTTGTCAACCTGTTGCACAAGTATTGTCAATACTGATGTTACCCAACGACTATCAGTGTTATTAACAATGCTGTCAACCACAAACTTGAACGCAAATTTTGAACTGTTATCTCAACTCACCTCAATCATCTCAGTGTTGAGCGCAGACTCGTCGGGCACGAAGTCCATGCGCCTTTCCCTCTCCTCCTCTTGCAGCTTCAGCGAGATGCCGCGCACGGGCCCGCGCTGGATGCGCTTCATCAAATGCTGTGTAATGAAAGAGTTAAGCAACATTGTTATCCCCTTACTACATGAGAATATGTGATCACGCACGGTGGTGAAGCCGGCGATCTTGTTGCGGAGGCGCTTGGAGGGGATGATGGCGACCTCCTCGGCGATCTTCTTGTTGGTCTGGAAGTCAAGAGTGAGACGGGCATAGTACTTCTCAATAATCACGCGCGACGCCTTCTTCACGGTCTTTGTCCGAACGCGACCCTATCAGGAAGAGTTGAGTAACACAAACTATATCAAATTTGCTGTGCTCGTGCACATGTCCAATCGTTGAACAACAAACCTAACAATAGGAAAGGCAAATTGTGACCTGAATATGACAATGCACACACTAGCTAGCAAGGATTTCAGGTGATAGCAATGTTGAAGAGTGCAAAGAAACAGGCTGATGAACCAACCTAATGCATATGTGTTGCCAAATAATCGTTGACTCAGCGAGCATTGGTTTTGGTAAGTTGGTAACGACAAGGCGGACCGATGAGCATTGCACGCATGGCTTAAGCTAGCAATATCAGACCGAGGCAAGCTAGCAGCAGCACTTCACATGAGCTCGCAACAGGAGCAACATGAACCCCACTGCATGCCTCACGATCCCCTGGCCTGAGCACACGACCAGGCAGATCAAGTGCTCAGGCCAAACCCCACGAGCCAGGCCAAGCACAGGCAATCCCCCACCAGCACACCCCAACCCCGCAAATCGAACCCTACCATGATTGGCAAGCTTCAGCTCCGTCCAAGCGGTTCCCCTGAGATCCCGGCCCCGCCCCGCACGGCCCCGCTGATGGACCCCACGCCGTGCCCGACGGCGGCGGCGGCGGTGGCGAAAGAGACCTAAAGCGCCAACGCAAACCCTAACTCAAAGGCGGCGTTTGGTGACTGAGGTAGAAGCAGTCAGTCACCAAACAGAGCCAACACATTCCCCCTTTCTGGACAACTGAGGCAAAAGGGGTCAGTCATTAGAGTAAGGTGCTCTGTTGTGACTCGGGCAAGGGAGGTAAGGTACCAATATCAACAAGAATGGCGACTGACCCCCCGAGTCCGATACCATCTTCAAACGTGCTTGATATACTAGACGACAATGCGATATCTGACGCGTGCGGCAGAGGGGTAGAAGAAAGGCTGTGCAAGCACAGTGAGGTCACTATTTCCCGCATTTTTATCGCCCTCCGCCGCCTCCTCCGCCGCCTTGTGGTCGTCGTCGCGATCGGCGGCGTGGTGGCTGTCGTTTCCGTCCAGTCTCAAGGCTTCTGCTGCAGTATTGGGGGGGACTGGATGCTTTGGTGGTGGTGAACTTGCTTCCCGCAAGAGTGAACCGGCTCGGCCTTTGCGCTGCTTGCTTAGGGCTGCCCTGCTTGCTTCACAAGCCTGAGGCACAGCAGGTCAGCTGGCACTCGTGCCATACTTTCTCTGAATATGTGCATTGTGTGCTCAGGCAGCGCATGAACACAGAATGATGATTTGATTGCTGTGGTGCAGAATTGGTGTCTTGCATCACTGCTGCCTTATTGTCACTCATCCGCTGAGAATTGCGCATGCGGCTGCGCAGTCAGCTGCTTGCATTGGTTACGAAGCTTAATGTTATTCTTGTTTGACAGACATGAGGCTGATCAGGCCGCACCTCTACATTGGCGACATACTTGATGCCAATAACGTGGCTGAGATCCAACGCAGAGGCATACAGCATGTGCTGAGCATTGGCAACTTTGAGAATGCGGACATTCCGACCATGCCAGGTGACTCGCTGCATTGCAGCTCTGTGCCATTGACGCCTATTAGGATGCTTCATTGCTTGCTTGCTGTTGCTTGCATTATCTGCTGCGTTGATTGCGTGCGTTCACTTGCTTACTTGCTCGTGGTGGCTGGGTTATGTGCTTTTGTTTGGCTAGCTGTCTTGTTAATGCTTACTTGCTTGCCTATTTGCTTGCTTACTTGCATAATTGGGTACATGCGTGCATGCGTGCTTGTTAGCTCACCAGCTTGCTAGCTGACTGAGCAGCTGATTGACCACGTTCTATGCAGAGCCTATTCAACACTTGCGCATCCCGCTGTTGGACATGCCGAATGCAGATCTGCTGTCGCGGCTGCCCGAAGCAGTCAACTTTGTTGCGCAGGGCGTTGTTAAAGGCGGATGTCTTGTGCATTGCCTTGCGGGAGTTTCCAGAAGGTGTGTCTTGTTGTGTGCATGGCATCTGCCAAGCCCAGGAGTAAGCATGCTAACACTGTTGCATCGCTTGCAGTGCTTCCGTGATCTTAGCGTACATGATGAGAACGGAGCAGTTGGCTTTTGCTGGTGAGTCTGTGCTTGCCAATGTTGTGTCAGCAATGCAGTTGATGATGTTGTTTGTGGCTTTGGCTTTAAGTGATACTGCGGATCAGATGCATTGGAGTCAATGCGGCTGCGGCATTCTTGGGCTCAACCGAATCCTGGCTTCTGCAAGCAGGTATAATCAATGTTTGCACAGACTTCACAAGGCCTTTACAACTGTGTGTGCATGCGCGTGTGTATGCCTGTGTGTGCGTGCGTGCGTGCATGAATGACCATGCGCGCTCATGCATGCACGAGTGTGTGTATCCATCTCTCAACGTGCTGGTGCAGCTTGAACTCTGGGCGAAGATGGGTTATGACATTGACGTGAAGCACCCAGAATTTCAGCAGTATACACTGGCATTGCTCAGTAAGTGACATTGATGTAGAATTCTGTAGTCTTGCAATGCGATGCCACATGATTGTGTAAGCATTCGCACCTTCATGTGCTAAGGCACATGGCACTCCAGGGGACAGTTGGCGGGAGTGTGGCTCTGTGAGCAAGACGGTTCTCGCTAGCGATCCTGGAAAGTTGAGTGTACTTGTAACCGAAGCAAGCGCATCAACCGCACGTGACGGCAGCGTGTCCACCTCAATGGAGGCAGTTGAAGCAAGCATCCAAGAGCCTGTAAAAGCTGCTGCTGCTGCTGCTGGCGTTGATGCAAGCAATACGAGCCAACAGCAGCGCGCGTCCACATTATTCCGCTGCAGGTCAGGCGGGCTTTTCTGCTTTTCGTGTGTTCGTGCACGTGCGTGTATGTGTGTGCGCGGGCTTGTGTGTGCGTGTGCGTCTTTTCATGGTTGGTTACTGAGCATTGGCAGCACGCTTTAGGTTGTATTTTCGTCGGCTAGTCAGCTTGCGCCGGCTCTCTAAGAAACGTGCAGCTACAGCTACAGCACCGTAGTTTCTCCGCGGTCCTGCCGTGCTGTTGACTCCACAAAACCCAAGTTTTCTTAACGTACTGTGTCTTTCAACGATGGGCTTCGTGGCAAGTCAGCTGGCATGCCAGGTCAGTGCCCAGTTTCTGGCCTGCAGCTTTGCCTGTGCGTGTGTGTTGTTGTGTCTGTGCGTGTGTATTGTGCATAGGGGTTCCTTGTCCATTTTTAGGAAGTAGCAGTGAGTCTAGTGTAGCGATCAGTCTTTCGTATGGCAGTGATGTCACAGTCGGGTTAGCGTGCTTGTATCTGTTTTTTCCATACAAGTTGAGAAGGTTGGTTCCGGAGAGTTTCATTATCATTGCTGGCTTTGCATTGCAGGAAGTGCCGCCGGCTGTTGGCGTCAACAGACAATGCGGTTCCTCACGATCCTGGCGAAGGTTGGTTGCAATGGAGTCTTTATTATCAACACTTTCGCGAGTGCATTGGATGTTGACCGTGTGCTTCTGCTCAGGAACCGCATCATTCAAGTGGCACAAACAGGAGAGATCGCTATCGGCCTTAGGTATGTCATGGCACGCAGTGCATGTTGAGTACACATCACCACATGGCCTTCATCTGCTTGCTTGTTATGCAGGAATGCAATGTTCTTCCTATTTTTTGGAACCCATGCAATGGATGGCGGGCATCAATGATGGCCAAGTTGAGGGCAAACTCCTCTGTCCCAAATGCTCAACCCGGTTGGGCTCATACAAGTGGGCAGGCAAGTGATCTAAAGGGGATCCTGCTTGTTACCTGGTAGTGAATGTGTTATGTTATTGATCTTTGTGATGGGCTTACAGGAGAACAGTGCAGTTGTGGCGCATGGGTGACGCCAGCGTTCATGCTTCACAAGAGCAAGCTTGATGAGTTGCCTGCAACCATTGCCTCCAGCTAGTCGCTTGATGTAAAGACGTTGCAATGGCAGCAGATCTCTTGGTGCAATTGCAGTCGTTTTGTTCGTGCGTTCCTTCTGCAAGCACAGCACGTGTACGGCTACTTCATTAACTTTGCAGGCTACAGAAGCACTTCTTTGCTGTTCATTTTCTTGCACAGTCCGCATGCCTTTATGCCGTACTTCAGCATGCACTTTCAGGATCAAGGACACTGTTCTTCACTTACTCGTGTAGTGTACATGCATGCATCTCCTTTCATATCATGCCAGCCACACGAAGTGAGGAATGAAGAAAACTGTGCATCATACCAACATGGCTGCTTGGAGGCAAGGCGAGTGCGTGCACATCCTGATCCATTGCACACTGACATGATAGACACTAGTTGCACAGCATAGGGTGTAGGATTCCATCCAGCATAGCACGATGCACATGCCTCATGGCGTTGGTGTTATACCAGTGCTTAAGGAACCAAGCAAGAGGCTGCAAGAGGATGTGCATTGCCATATTGCGCTAGCATCGTGAGCCGTTCGAAGAGTTATTCACGGTTAGATTGGGTTTCGGAGCAACTCAGAACGCTGAATATAACAATGGGGTTATGATGTCATGGACGACACGCAGGGAGTTCCCGTAAACCAACGAGTAAGGAAAACAATGCGGCCGGTCGATGCCGGCCGCGGCGTCAATAGCTTCTGACGCCACGCAATATTTGGCGGGCTTAAAGAGGCCAGCCGGGCGTAGAGACCGCCTCTTTGCGGGACTCGCCTGCGCAAGGCCTCCGGCCACCAACACACCACACTCAACACACGCACTCGCCCGCTCACAAACACATGTTCGCACAGCAGCATACCCCTTTCGCACACTCCCTCTTGTCCTGATGGAGTCTCTGATACGGGGTGATCCTTGGAACATCCTGCTGTGCAAGCAAGCAGCAACCTGGGTGGCCAATGCAGCAGCGAGTTGAATCTCTATTGGGCTCTCGACACGCAGGTGGGGATAGTGACCGCATGAAGCTGTAGTGCACTGAGCAGTCCACCAGCGCACAGTAGCATGCTAATTGCAAGCGTAAGAGTGAGAACGCTAACACTGTACATGTGCGCGGCACGTGTGTCTATCGTATGCAGAATGCAACACATGTGTGTGGGTGTGTTCATGTGCAGTGTGCACATGTGTGCGCGAGTGCAATTGTGTGTGGATGAAAGCAATTGAGCTAGTCACAGTGCATATGACTACATCGCAATTCGTGCCTAATGACACCATTGGAACTCAGTCCGTGCACTGGCACCCCTATTTTCATTGCAGTGCTAATCACGTTTTACAACTCTCCCAAGTTCACGATCAATAACTCTCTTGGGCGGGCGCCAGCGTGCAACACATACGATATGCCAGGAGAGGGCACATCAACATTTACGGGTGGCTTTGAACAGAAACGGTAGGCTGCGATCCAATAGTTTAGTGCAATGACCCCTCTTTCATTCCAAAAGCACCGTAGTGCAAGCTAACTCTCAAAGTAACAGTCAGACACCCAAGTTCCATCCTCGCTCCTTTCCTCCCCAGGCATGGTTGTTTGCAAGTGAAACAGCACCTTACCATGTTGTCTTTGTTGTCACCATCCTTGTCATCCTCGTTGTAACTGTGATCCTGCTTGACAGCGACAACCATGTGCATGTCGCCTTCAAGCTGGCCTTCTTCTTGCAAGCACGCACATGCACTGCTTGTGACCATGTATGGCCACATCCGATATGTGCACGTGCACATGCATATAATACGTGAAGGCGTGTGCGCCATACATGGTGATCAATGGTGTTGACTGCCAGCAAGCCTGTCTGAGACACATACTACGTGTAGCCTCTTAAGTTGAAGTTATGAGGCTACACACAAATCGCAATGAGCGTACTTGCACTATGTATGTCGTGCCTTACCAATCAAGCAAGCATTAGGCAACTGCTTTTATGTCCGCGTAATGTTTCATGTTAAGGCATGACTTGGCACTTTTTAAGGCAGTTGGGGGACGCTTCCTCCCCCAACTTTAAGCTTTGGGCGTCTGTTCAAATTGCACGCACACACGCACGCACGCCTCTTGCATGATATGAGCACAAGTGACATCTACAATTTCAAAAAATCAATCACGTGCACCTGACTTGCATACACAGCCACAGTGCCAGCAAAGCTCACACACATACGGTATACAAGGGCGTGCATGCGTGCGGAAAGGTAAGCAGAGGCAAAGTGCAGAGGTATGGGAGAAGGAAAGTGGGACAGCCTGCGGTACGAGGGGTGTGAGTTCAGCTCTTGACAAGTGGGACGGGCAGTGTTGTGGCGTGCTGAGCCCCCCGCACCTTCTAATGCCCCTGTTGCTGCTGCCACCCCTCTGTCACAACAACAACACAAGCCTGCCTCGGCAGCTATGGTTAATAGACAGCGCGTGTCGACCATGGAGGTTGGGCAGTACACTGCACAAGTGTCATGCACACCTCTGCAATCAGCAGAGGCAGGATCAGTCATCCCAATTAGCTACATCACACATTGCTATGCATTGATGGCATGTGTATATCTGACTCAGCATGTTCAACATAGTCTGCTCTGTAGCAAATATGCTGCAACAGTCCGCATAGAATAACAGCATTCAATCACAAAGAGAACACATCACAGTCATGACCGACACTTTGCTGATCGATACGGGCCATGAAACGGTTGCCTCGCCGTCAGCGCCGCTGCACGTCAAAGGGCCTAGCGGCAAGCATCACGTCCACATTGCGCTCAACATTGGCGAGCACACGCAACTCCGTCACTGACACCACCTAAGGTACACATAAGATACGATCGCCATGATGATTGTGGTGTTGATGGTGTACATGATGAGGATGGAAGAGAGCGCATGCACAAGATGGTATCCACCTCAATAAGGATTTGGAAGGTGGCGGCTCCGCTGCGTTCCAAGCTGTGACTTCTTCTTGTCCCAACGTTGTCGTGCAGCCACATTGCCCACAGTAACAGCCTACAAGTTCAGTCAATGAGTGGTCAACGAGATCGAGGGAATGCATACGCAAAAGCTTGTCAAGTACACACTCGTCGTAACTGGCTCAATGCATCAGCAACATACTCCCTCGGCATGCATGACTACAGCAACCTGATGTGCAATCCTGATCGGCATACTCGTGAAATGAACTGAATCACATGTGTACGATTGCTATGGTGCCCTGCACTGCTACAGGAACATACGCCAACAACCTGCGCAGTGCATGAACTGATGCAATCATCTCTTTCTCAGTATAATACGCACCTGAGGCCTCAACACAGGGTTCTTCAGCAGTCCAGACATGGAAAGTCTGTGCGCGGGCGCCACCATCGCAACGCCCCTCTGCGCAATCGTCTGAACTGCCTGCACTTCCCACTTGTTGCTGATTTCATCAACAACGATGACCTGCAAGAAAGGTTCAACGATGAAGACAGTTGAAGATCCACTTGCGTGCTGGCATGCAGGAGCAAAGGTGTATGCATAGCAAGTTTGTTGCTGTTGTTGTTTCCTCCCACCTGAGGATTGTGGTTCTGTACAGCTCTATAAGGACATCATGCTGCAGCTGTCTGTCTCACAGGCATGCGTCGCGCTCGTCTTATGCAAGGGTGAGGTTCTTCCCCCGCGCCTGTTGAAGGAATGTATTGGCTCATGATGTGACCACACATACACGCACACACACATGCACCCGCACGCATGCGCGTGCACGCGCACACAACATCATCAGCGGCATGTGCCCAACAAGCAACCAACACATGTACCTGCAATCTCATTGGTCGTATCCACAACCATGACTCGCAGGCGCAAGGTCTCGGCTGTGATGCGCGCAACAACATCACGCAGCAGTGTTGTTTTGCCCACACCTGCGTGCTGATAACAGTCACATAACTCAACATTGCTTTCATGTTCATGCATCTCAATTCATGTGACAATATTCATGGTAGTACCTGGGGCTCTCAGCACAAGTATTGATCTTGGCATAGCACCAAGAGCAAGGCTCTGAGAGGTGGGCATAAGGCGGCTGATGAAGTCTATGATAATCTCCGCAGCACCGTGTATGTGTCGCCCTATGCGATATGTCAAGCCTTGAATCTGCATCTGCAATCGTTTCAGCAACGCACTTTTGTTAGACTCATTTGCAGCAGTGTGGTACCTTTTCAAGCCCTTGGATGGCTGATATGCGGTGCAGTGTGCCTGACACTCCAGCCCTATTTGCATTAGACAAGCGCACGCTATGGGATTGCAATGCTGCCACGGCCTCATCAACGCGCACGTCGTAATGCAGCTCATCCTCGCTGCCATCTGGTCACACATAAAGCTTTCTTTTTTAAATCAATGGTTGCCAACAATGCCACACCCACACCCTTACACGCACACACGCATGCGCGCACACACGCACATGTAGCAAGCCGCCTTGCCTGCCATGCGAAGTGCGGGACGGACCTGCCAATGTCCAGAACCACTTCCACCGCTGCGCTCGAAACCCGTGCAGCAGCCTCCACAACAGCTTCCGACACCCAGCAACATACACATCAACACGGTTGTAATAACACCTTCCATGCATAACCACATTCACAACACCAACACCAACTCTCTGTACACAGCAACAGGCAGTAGGCAAAGACAGAGGTAAACTCTTACCCTAAGCACAGGAGGCAGCACTTGTAGCAAGCTGGCTACTTCTGGTGACTCTGAATGAGTCTCCTTCACATTCGCTTCAACATTGCTGCTAGTTGATGATGAGATGAACTCCCCTGATGTGGTCTGATACACTGCTGCAAAGGTCTCATTGAAGGTGAGTAACAAGTCTATGCCAGGAGGCGCGCACATGGCCGATGGCACGGCACTCGCAATCGCTGTCGGGTTGGTGCGTGCAGTGGTTTCATCAATGACACGTTGAGCGCAAGCCGTTATGAAGTCATCTTCCATGCGCTCAAATCAAGCAAGGAGGTGCCTCACATCGGCCGCTGCGTACGCTTTCTGCATGTCGGTGAGCGGGCGCTTGTCCCACGTGGAGTGGTCTATCGCCTTGTGGGTTAATCGGATCAGGTTGTGCATCTTTAACAGACTGCTGAGGCTCTTGCTTTGCAGCTGTGCTTGCTGTGAGCACACAAGTAAGCAACGGTTACACCATGCCCATCATATAAGTACACACAAAGCTTGCATTTTGCAATGCACACAGTGCAATATGTATAGTGTGTAGGGTGTGGTTGTCTGCTGGATGAGATTAACAGATGCGTACCTCATTGCTTAGCTGATAAAGGACCTTAGTGTCCACAACGTTGCGCATGCTGATGCCAAACTGCTGGTGCAATGCTGCAGCATGTGACCTTGCATCATGACACACCTGCAGTCAGTCACAGCGAGGTGTTGAGCACGCATGTTGCAGAGTTGAGTTGAGAGTGCACATGTTCACCTTGAGAATGTGATCGCTCTCCAACAACCAACGAAGTACTTACAGAACATTTCCAACGGATTGTGCCGCGATCAGGTCAAAGAGGTAGATCGTTTGCACACTGGAGTCAACATCGGTTGCAACCTGCGCATGGCATCAGGCAACATGTGGGCAGCACTCGCAGTGGCCACTACAGTCAGGCGCCTACAGTTGAGTGTACATATATACGACCGCTGTGTGCACACGTGTGTGTGCGTGCCTGCGTGCATACGCGATCGCATGTGCTTTTTCTACCAATGTATTTGATTGCACATGTCTGTAGGTGTGCATACACGCGCATACACGCGCGCGCGCACGTGTGCATACACACTCACACGCATGCATGCCAACTGTCATCCACTACAGCACGCACCTGTAGCAGACACGTCCGGCCACCTTTGTCCAAGTCTCTGCCTTTGCAAGCAACCGCAACCTCCAAAGACCTCTCAAGCCATTTGCAGGCAGAGTCACATCACCTTATCATCGCTGTCTATCAGCACCACGCGCGGCTCAGATGGTGATGAAGGCAGTGGTGGTAGCAGTGATGGTGGCTCCAGCATCACGGAAGAATTTGCTGCTTGTGACTCATTTGCTTCACCGTGCTTAGCATACAGCTGAAGCAACCTCCTTGCTGAGTGTAAAAACATGCTCAAGTCTTCTACCGAAAGGTTACGCGACTGCAGCAAAAGTTGTTCCAACGCGGCTGCTGCGGCTGCTTGCTTGGCTTTGTTTGCTTTGCGAGCGTGGCCGACGCCAATTATGAGCTGCATTCGTGCAGCGGTGGTTTTGGGTTTAAGTACAGCTGTGGCCGAATGCGTGTATGGTTGAGTGCTGCTGTCTTGCATTGTGATGATGTCTACGCGTTGGTCCTGGCCCTCAAACACACGTAGAAGCATAAGAGGAGTGCATGCTTGGCTCTTCCCACCTTTCTGCACAAGCAATGAGTTGTCAACATTATCTCTCATGTGTAAGTTAACATGGCAGGGCGCCTTACCCAACTGAGCTGCTGCATCAAGAATGCCGCACGCGGGAAGTCGCGCCAAGACCTGGGCTCGTTGTCTAGCGCTGAGTTGTCTCGCAGGTGTACATTATCAGTAGCCATGTGCATGAGCTTCAATGCCTCACTGGCTTTAAGCAGCAGTTGTGAAATCTTGTTGCCAAGCTTGGCACCTGCTGAAATGGGCAAGTGCTGTTGAGCACATTATTACTTGCGTGAACAAGAGTAGTAACGATGGCGACAGCTGTGCGTATAAGGGCATCACGTGTGTATGCATAAGCGTGTGTCTGTACATGTGCGTGCACAAGCGTGCGCTTGCATGTGCTTGCATTTGCTCAAGGGCGATTGGCATCAAAAAGGTGATCCAGAGCATGCGTAGTGAAATGCAACTGAATGTGTGCATGAATGCGCCCAATTGCACCGCTGTGCTGCTCACAACTTCGCTCCTTTATAGCAGTTTGCATGCATAAGCAGCTGTTAAGTGAACAATTGATGCAAGTCAGCAACACACGTACCAACCACGCTTTTTCAACCCACAAACCTGTTCCACAGCAGCAGTCCGTTTAACATTGACAGCTGGCCTCCACCACCCTCAGAATCACAAGGGTAGGGCGCCAGCGGTGTACATTGACAGCGCTCTCCATTTTGTTGCATCCATCCAAGCTTCTTGGCTGATCAGCAACCGTTGCACCCATCCAAGCTCAAGCTCAAGCTGGCACAAGCTCTCACAGCAAGACACAAGTTGCCCGCCTTTTCCTCCCGAGCTTGCCGGCGAGTAAGGCAGCACCTTGCCGCTGGTCACCCTCGCCATCGTCGCCGCCGTCGTCGTCTCTGTCCGAGCTTGCCTACTCCGCCCAAGACTGCCGCCTCCCAACCCTTCAGCAAGCATGCCACTGGTTGCTTGCATTGTCAGTGGTCAAGCTTATGTGCTCGAGCTTAAGCTTCAAGTTGCTTCAGCTTGAGCTGGCGCTTACTAACACTGATCCAGCAGCAGACAGCAAGCTTGAGCTGAAGCAGACTGAGCGCCCGTTTGAATATTGGTTTGATGTTGCATCATCATCTTCAGCAGCAGCAGCTATGTTGCAGCGATCCTGTGAAGCTTATGCTGGTGCTGTCTTACTTGCAGGCAAGCATGCGGGGTTGGGAGGCGAGGGAGAGCAGGGAACTGTAGTTGTGTCTTAGTCGGCAAGCTGGAGCGTGAGTTTTGCACTGAGGGGCTTATTGAATAAAGAGTGGTCATTGCACTCAACTAGCAGCCTACCCCTGTTGTTGGAAGTCAGCTATCTGTTGTTAACTTGACCTCTCCCGGCAAACTGGTGGTTATGTATGTGTTGGACGCTGCCGTCAACACGGAAATGTTGTTAGTGGACAGCACAAGTAAGACGTGGGCACGAGATGTGAGTTGAGGTAATCTTTTTGACCCACACATACACACCCATTGCGCATGCACGCGCGCACACTGTGCACATGCATGCACACGCACACGCACACGCACACGCACACACACGTGCATTGAGTGCTGTCTGCATACCACGACAGACAAATGTGCTGGGCTAACCAGTGCACATTACTACAGCTAAAGCCCAATCCAAATTTGGTTTTCTACATGTCCCACTGTTGCAGCATCTGGTGGTGCGTTTAACAGGTTTACCAACGTGAGACCATACCCATTAACGCGCAATCTGCGAAGGACAAGAAACACTCATGTTCTTGCTACTACACATGTTCGCGTTCATCCGTGCACGCACGCAGCCTGTCGGCTGCAGTCGAGCCTGCAAGAACTCGCACATGCAAATTGGAGCACGCAATTGGCAGCAGCTGGGGTGGAGTTGCAGCAAAACCGAGCCAGAAGAATTTGAAAATAACTCCTTTCTAACTTGCCTGATAAAGAAAGGGCTGCAACAGTGATGTGTGTGCGCATGTGCGCTTGTAGTTCTGGACTGTGTAGTAGAAGAACGTTGGCAGGCGTCCCATGCTTCCCCCCTATGGCGCACATGGTAGCTTGATGCATGTGTGTGCGTGTGTGTGCGTGCTCGCGCACGCTTATGCGCTTGTGTGCATGCGCACGTATGCGCATGTGGCTGTGCATGCGCTCATGTGCATATGTATCTGCGCGCGTGTGTATCGAAAATGTCAAGGATAAAGTGTACACACAATGCGCTACGTCGTTGCTCATGCATAGTGTCATTCATCACGCATGCATCGGAACAGCACGCAGTCCGCACTTACTCTCCTATATATTCCACCATCGGGCTATACTACAATACGTACATTACTACCTACACCACCACCCCGTTAGTCATGCAAGTTATACATGCATCACAATGTAACCTGCAGCAAGCAAGCAAGCATGAGTCGCAGCGTCAGTACTGGTAGGCCGACAGCAGTATTTGCGCGCGCGAGCATGCAGCGTGTGAATGTGTTCTGCTTGCCCTTGCGAAGTCTACATGCCTGCCTCCCCTTTGCCCCACTACATGCGCCTAGGTAGAGCACAGAGACATAGGTTGTGCCTTAATTGATTTGCTTGTGAGCGTGTTGCTGTATATAAGGGGTATGGTACGGTGTGTGCCTGTGCGTGCGTAAGCGCAGGCGTGTGTGTGGCAATGCAAAAGTTAATGCGCACACGCACAGATAGCACTCAGCACACTGCACCCAGCACTTGTGTGTACAGCAAATGCAAGTGATCATGATACATGCAACATGCATGACACATGCCTTGTTCACCAAGCTCATCATCATGCAATGATTATTTACCACGTAACTATCGTAACTACTGCCTTCAACCCCCATCAGACATACATGCATGCATTTGCTCATTACCTGTACACAAGGCGTCGTGTGTTTAGTGCATATGTCACATTGGTCAGCCTGTATAGAACACCAATACCAGCAAAGCTCACACGCAGAGTTAAATGCAGTCAGCTCTATAGCAAACATGCTGCAGCCTTGAACAACATTACCGTCCATTCACATAGAAAAACCATCATAGCCATGACTGACGCTGCGCTAATCAACACGAGCCATGAAGAGGTTGCCTGTCCGCCAGCGCCGCTGCACGTCAAAGGGCCTCCCGGCAAGCATAGCATCCACATTGCGCTCAACATTGGCGTGCACACGCAACTCTGTCGGCGACACCACCTGAGGCACATACCAAAAGCCATTGTCTTAAAAATTGTGGTGATGATGGTGTCCATGATAAGGATTGGCAAGCGATTGCACAGAGATAGTATCCACCTCAATAAGTACTTGAAACGTGGCAGCTCCGCTGCGTTCCAAGTGTGACTTCTTGTTGTCCCAACGATGTCGTGCAGCCACATCACCCACCGTAACAGCCTGCAAGTTCACTTCAAGAGTGGTCACTAAGAGTAGGTGGAATGCATACGCTCAAGTCCCTCAAATGCACACCCACTATGGCTTAATGCATCAGCAACACACTGAGCCTCAGTGCTTGACTACAAGGAACTGTTGTGCAATCCCTAAGGTGATTTGAACTGCTAAAGGAGTATAGCGCAAACAACCCGCGCAGTGTGTGGACCGATGCATGTAAAGTCGCAGCATTGCACACCTGCACACCCCCAACAAGAGGCCTCAACACAGGGTTTTTGAGCAGTCCCGATAAGGAGAGCCCGTGCGCTGTCGCAACCATTGCAATACCCCTCGGTGCAATCGTTTGCACAGCCTGCACTTCCATGTTGTTGCTGATCTCATCAACGAGAATAACCTGCCACAAAGATTGAAAGAGACAATGAGGTCATTGGAAAAAATCTAGTTGTGCACGCTTATGCGCAAGAGCAAAAGGTGTGCGCGGGAAGTTGTTGTTGACCTGTGGATTGTGGTTTTGTACGGCTTCAAGGAGGACGTCATGCTGCAGCTTTCTGTCTATCACAGGCATGCGGCGGGCTCGTCCAATGCAAGGGTGGGGTTCCTCCCCTGCACCTGATGAGGAAAGATGTGGGCTCATGATGTGACCACACACGCACGCTTTCAAGCACGTTCTTCCCCTGCATCTGTTAAGGAAAACTGTTGGCTCATGATGTGAGCACGCACACACGCATGCATGCATGCACGGAGACACACACGCCCGCATGCACAACATCATCATCCGGGACATGTGCCCAACAACCAACCATCCAACGTCTGTACCTGCAATCTCGTTGGTCGTGTCCACAACAACGACTCGTAGCGACAAGGTCTCGGATGTGATGCGTGCAATGTCACGCAGCAGTGTAGTTTTGCCCACACCTGCACAATAATATAAGTCACATGACTCATTATTGTATTCAGCATATGTTAGTCCCAGTGACAAAAGTACCTGGGGCTCCTAGCAGAAGTATTGATCTTAGCATAGCATCAGGAGCAAGGCTCTGAGAGGTGGGCATAAGACGGCTTGTGAAGTCCATGATGATTCCCGCGGTACCATGCACGTGTCGCCCAATGCGGTATGTTAAGCCTTCGATCTGCATTGCAACCATCTGAGTATTGACATTGGTTAAATGTCAGGCACAATAGCAGCAATGTGATACCTTTTCAAACCCTTGTATAGCTGATATGCGGTGCAGTGTGCCTGACACTCCAGCCCTGTTTGCACTCGAGAAGCGCACGCCATGGCATTCCCACGCTACAACAGCATCATCAACGCGCACGTCATGACGAAGCTGATCCTCGCAGCCATCTGATTGGCCGGACACAAAGAGCTAAGTGTGAAGGTTGTAAATAAAAGTTGCCCTGCCTAACACATTCATACACGCGCGCACACACGCAGGTGCAAGTGCACGAAGACGCACACATGCGCGCATGTAGCGTGCAAAGGCATGCATATATGCAGCAAGGTACTTTGCCTGCCATGCGAAGCACGGGACGTCTGCCAACGTCCAGAACCACTTCACCAACCAAAACGCTAAAAGCCCGTGCAGCAGCCTCAGCCACAGCCTCCTACATCGAGCAACATACACAACACATTAGCACAGTACAGTAAGTTAACACAGTAAGTAAGCACCAGAAGTAGTGAAGTACAAACATATTAAATCTCACCTTCAGCACGGCAGGCAGGACTTGTAGCAAGCTCGCCAACTCTGGTGACTCTGAGTTGGTCTCCTTCACATCGTTTGATTCAGCATCGCTGCCTGTCATTGATGAGTTGCACTCCCTTGGTGCAGTCTTATACACCGCTGCATAGGACTCATTAAAAGTAAGCAGCAAGTCTATGCCAGGAGGCGCACGCACGGCGCTCAAGTTTGCTTCCGGGCTGATGAGTGCGGTGCTTTTATCAATGACACGCCAAGCACAAGCGTCTATGTAGCTCTCTTCCATGCGCCTGTGTAACACAAGGAGGTGCCTCACATCGGCCGCTGCGCACTCTTTCTGCGCATTGGTGAGTGGGCGCTTGTCCCACGTTGAGTGGTGTATCGCCCCCTCGTGTGGGTTGATGGGGAGATTGTGCATCTTCAACAAACTGCTGAGGCTCTTGCTTTGCACTTGCGCTTGCTGTCAACACACGGATCATCACTACTTGCACTGCCCGCAAACGCTACAGACATGCCATGCCATGCCATGTACAGACAACTGCAGTAGTACAACGCAACATGTGTAGTAGGGGTAGGGGGGGGGGATCAAGTTGGTGTGCTGACCCTTGGCCAGACCTCATTGCTTAGCTGGTAGGACTTGGAGGTCCACAACAGTGCGCATGGTGATTCCAAACTGCTGGTGCAATGCTGCAGCATAAGGCCTTGCATCATGCAACACCTGCGGTCAGTCACAGCGAGGTGTTGTGCATGCCCGATGCAGATTTGGCACGAGAGTGCACATGTTCACCTTCAGAATGTGTTCGCTCTCCGACAACCAGCGAAGCACGTCCACAATTCTTCCAGAGTGTGCAGCGATCAGATCAAAGAGGTAGACCCTTTGCGCACTGGAGTCAACATCAGTGGCAACCTGCGCACGGCATGATATGTAGACAGCGCTCTTGCAGTTGCCGCTGCAGTTAGTGCATACAGTTGAGTGCCCCGAGTTTGAAGTGCACGCATGCACGCGTGGGTTTTCCTTGTGGTGTCGGAGTGCCTTCGTCTGTATGGGTGTGGCTGTGTGTCCGTGTAAACGTGAACACTGCAAGCACTCGCGCAAGCGAGTGCGCATGCGTGTGTGCATGCATGCGTGCCAACTGTCACCAACTACAGCACGCACCTGTATAAGACACGCCCGGCCGGCTGTTGAGTTTATGCCTTTGCAACTGACTGCAACCTCCACAGATCTCTCGAGCCATTTGCAGGCAGGGTCACATTCGGACCCATCGCTGTCAATCAGCACCACGCACGGCTCAGATGGTGATGGTAGCGATGATGATGGCAGTGATGGCTCCAGCATCTTGGGGAAGTTTGCTGCTTGTGTCCCATTGACTTCAGCGTGCTTAGCATATAGCTTAAGCACCTTCCTTGCCGGCTTGGTAAAGGTGCTTAGGTCTTTTGCTGAAAAGTTGTGCGACTGCAGCAAGAGTTGTTCCAACGCGGATGCAGCGGCCGCTTGCTTGGCTTTGCTTGCCTTGCTAGCCCTGCCAATGCCAGTTATGGGTTGCATTCGTGGTTGTGTTGTTTTGGGTTTGAGTGTAGCCGTGGCCGTCTGCGTACTGTTGTTTGGTGTCACAACGATCTCCACGCGTAGGTTTCCGCCTTTGAACAAGTTTAGCAGCGAAAGAGGAATGTCATTTTTGCCCCCAGTGTTCTGCACAAACAACAACGAGTCATGAGCTGTGTCTCATGTCCAAGACAACAGTATGGGGGAACTTACTAACATGAGGTGCTGCATCACCAATGCCAAACGCGGGAAGTCCAGCCAGGAGTCAGGATCGTTGTCAGGTGCAGAGTTATCCCGCAGGGGTGCACTGCCGGTAGCCATGCGCGCACTAGCTGTGGTCTCTCAAACTGGCTGTGATCAGCAAGTGACCTTGCTGCTCAGCTTGGCACCTGCTGGGAGAAAATGGGCAAGTGCATTGAGTGCACTCTTTGCAGGCATAAGTGTAGCAACTTGTGTAGCCAAGCTGTGCATTTGGGTGCATGTGTCTACTACGCCGTAAGCAGCCAGCCTTCAGTCCTTAGCGTGCGAGTATTTTCGTGCTTGTGAGCTTGTGTCTATGTGCATGTGTGCAAGATGCTTGTGTGTGTATACACATGCGTGTTTGTGAACATGTATGCACGAGCGTGCGCTTGCATGTGTACGAGCGGTTTGCTACAAAGCTTTAGACCAGGCACGCGGTCCAATGCGTACCTGGCAACTAATAAGCCACACATGCACCGTTGGTGCTACTCGCAGCCAGTCGACGGCAGCGTGCAACATCATACGTAAACCACCTTTCCCCAACCCACAATTCTGTGCCACAACAGCAGTAAGTAAGTCATTATCAACAGCTGGCCACCGCCCTCAATAACAAGGGAAGGGTGCTAGCTGTGTCGATTGACAGCTCTCCAGTCCGCTTTGTCCAAGCTTCGGTAGCGACCCCGCCGATGCAAGTTCAAGCGCAACCCGCAACGCAGACGAGCATAGCAGCAACGTGAAGGCTGATGTGTACAACATGCAAGCAGCAGCTTTGGCGTATCATGTACGCAACAGCAGCATATGCGCTTACCCGGCGTCCTATGTACGCAGGCACGAAGGTGTCACATCATGTAGGCGGCCCGGCGGTGTCTGTCTGCGTGATGTACATCTTCGTGTTCAACGAAGCTTGGTGACGTGACTGGTGGACGCCGCTGACTCAGCGGCGCTGAGAGGTGTGATGTCACGCCGCCTCTGTCCATCCCAGCTCACCGGGGTTTTGCATGGCGCTGGTGAAGGCGGCGGTGGCGGCCAACTTGGTTGACATGTGGTGAGAACGATGAGGTGTTCAGCTGTTTGACTTGAGCAAAGGAGAAGGTGAACACCTTTGCGGCTGTTGGGCTACCGCGCTGAGTACCGCAGAAGGTGCTCTCGATTTCACCTGCCTTGATTTGACTGACTGGCAGCGATGTACGCCGTTGAGCTGCTGCCATGTTTGTGATGCTGGCTCTACATGGAGTAAAAAGGATGTGTTTCGCATCCGGCTTACACTTTTTGATGCGAGCATAAGTAGTGATTATTGTCGGCATCATTTCACTCACCCAGCAGCATGCATGTTGAGGCAAGCATCTTACTTCTGTCTTGAACAGTTGCAGCTTCACCACGAGGTCACTGAAGCTCAGGCTTTCTGGCTGCCAGTTAAACATGGGAGGAGGAGGACTTGGGGAGTGTAGTGACACCATGGAGCAGACGTTTGTGCAGCAAGCGTCCCAACCCAATGGCAATGCAGCCGGTAAGAGTTTGACCCGGTCTCACTCTCCTACTGACTGGCCAAGCCAGTCAATCTGTCACGGCTCAGTAAACCAAGCCAACAAGCACTGCCTGAAACAGGTTGACAACACTGACTGAGTGCATGCAGTCACTGCAGGTGAGGGGGTCAACAGCGCTAGCAACACTCAAGGCAGCATTGCGGAGCTTAGGGAAGAGATGCGCAAACACATGGCTGAAAGCAATGCAAAAATCCAGGTTATACACTCTCAGATATAACAATGTTGTCTGTAAACATGCAAATGTAAGAGCACACTACACCTGGCTGCCCGCACAAGGCTTGATGCCATGTTGCCTGTGCCAGGAGTTGGAGAACCGAGTTCAGCTGTTGCAAGTGCGCAGCCATATTTCTGGCCAACACAACTCCAAAGACGCTTGCATACTGGAGAGCATCAAGCTGTTAGTGAGCTCACTGCAGATGCCAGAGCAGCAGTCCGCCACAGTTGTATCCGCTCCTGCATCCAGCCAAGAGGTGCCCTGGAATCCGAGCCCTGCGAAACCTGGAGGCTTGGATGCACGAGACCCGACATACTCAAGGCCAACAGTCAATCTGACTTCCTCTGAAGCTGAGGCAATCGTGGAGAACAAGATCATTGAGGTAAGAGGAGCCAGCAACTATGCATCGTGTGCACTGATGCACGCTTGCATGTTGTTTGCTGTGGATGCGATGGTTGGTGCTTGGGCTCGTCTGGTGTGACAGCCTGCTTTGCCAGTTTGCGATGTACCTCTCTGGCAGCAAGAGTTGCTACTATTGAGCCAAACACAACGTCAGCGCTGCCGATCTGATAAGCATTGTATTGACTTGTAGCCGAGCGTGCAAGCGAGTGTCAACTTGCCGGCGATGATAGTGCCAAAGGAGGTGACGCTAGCGCTATCACCTGCGTCATCGGACACGACAACGCCGTTGAACGCTACCCCTGTGGCATTGGCGGCTTCCGACGGTGTGGATGCATCAGGCGAACAGTCTGAGCCATCCAGCACGTCAGCTCCTGTCGCTGATGACGGACACCGTTCAGTGAAGGGCAACTTACTTACTTCAGTGGCACGGTCAGTGAAGCCAGCAGCAAGCAATCCCGCACCTGTACTCACAAGGGTCAACAGCGGCAACAACAATGGACGCTACAGTAATGGCGAATGAGGTCATCTTACCAGACGCAGCCTTGCTGACGGTTGCCGCAAGCAAGCACTCAGCCCAACAAGTTGTGGTGCAAGACACTCAACAACCTGCGAGTTTACCAGAAGAGATTCTTTCATCTGTAGTTGGAGGGTTATTGCGTGCACCCGCATCATGCGACGTACTTGCTGTCTGGTTGACTACAAACCTGCAGGAGCTCAACCTGACTGGTAGGCGCCTGACTGAGCTGCCTCCGCAAATTGTACAGCTCAAAAACCTTCGAGTGCTCAATCTGGCAAAGAATTTCTTATGTCGGTGGCCACCTCAGATTGACACTCTGAGCAGTCTGCAACAACTTGATGTCCGCGACAATGACTTGGATGTGCTGCCTCCGCAGATCGGGCAGCTTACAAACCTTCGAGTGCTCAATTTGGAAAAAAAACCGGTTGTCTCGGTTGCCGCCTCAGATTGGAGACTTAAGCAGTCTGCAACAGCTTCTTTTTCGCGAGAATCACCTGACAGAGCTACCAGACCAAGTTGGGCAGCTCACAAAGCTTCGTATGCTCAGTTTGAGAAAGAACCGGTTGTCCCAGCTGCCACCTCAGATTGGTCATCTACGCAGCCTGCAACATATTGATGTCGGTGACAACAAGCTGACAGAGCTACCGCAGACTTGGCAGTTCACAAACCTTCAAGTGCTCAAACTAGACAACAATAGGTTGTCGCGGTTGCCGCTCCAGATTGGAAGTCTGAGGAGTCTGCAACAGCTTGATGTCCGCTACAACAAGCTGACAGAGCTACCCAGTGAAATGGGGCAGCTGCAGGATTTGCGAGAGTTTGATTGTGCTTACAACCAGCTGCGCTTGTTGCCGCGCGAGATTGAGGGGTTGACTTACTTGCGACACCTTGATCTCCGCGGGAACAATCTGAGCTATGTGCCAGCCAATATTGGAAAGCTTGCCAAGCTCAAGACGCTGGTACTCGCCTGGAACGGAGTCAAGAAGGTGCCAAGCGAGATAGGGCGACTGACAGATCTGGAAGTGCTTGACCTCAGTAGAAACGGATTGACAGAGTTGCCAAGGGCGATTGGCCAGCTGAAACGCCTGCGAGCGTTGAGTGTTCCCAAACAACAAGCTGACTACCCTGCCAAGCGAGATCAGGCAGCTAACAGCACTGCGAAAGCTTGATCTTGCTGGTAATCAAATAAAGGTGCTGTCAAGCGACATTGGCCACCTGAGAAGCCTGCAAGAGTTGGACGTTGGGGGCAACCTGCTGACTACTTTGCCAAGCAAGATTGGGCAGCTTCACAGCCTGCAAACATTGCATATCTCACGCAACTGTCTACGAACACTACCATATGACATGGGAGGCCTTTCTCGTCTTGAGAACCTGTACTGCAGGTCTACAAGTTTGACGAGTATTGAACTGGGTTTCGACCATCTGACACGGCTGCGAAAACTGGACCTGAGTGACAATATGCTGCAAGAGCTCCCAGAAACATTGGCATATCCCAACAACCTAGTCCTGCTGGACATAACCGGCAACCCTATTATGGCATCAGACAAAGAGTACTTGCGACGGTTATACACCTCTGCCCTCATAGTCTAAACCGAGTTGCGGTATGAACTGTTATAGACTCAGAAGTTCTAAGTTGAATTAAAACGTGTGCTCTCATATGTCTTTGATGCAGACTGTAAGCTGCACAGTGAGTTGACTGCTTGAGGACCAGACAATGACCAGAGTGCTGCCAGTTTGCTGTGTTAGTCTCACCTCCATGCAGCTCCAGTGGCCTCCCATCTCCAACCTTTGCATACTGCGTGGCCCATTAAGATGCATGGCGTGGCACTTCATGGAGGTCTCTCTTAACAGCTATTAACAGAAGAAACCTTGATATGAGATATTTCCCATAACATATGCTACATGCAAGGCCGTACTTACTGCATGGAGCCATGCAACAAGCATGGCATCGCACTTGCCGCCACCGCGACATGGCTTTATCCTGCACTCACTTAGCGCGTTGCACCATATGCTGCGGCGGCGCTCGTGCAATACTTCTTGCATACCGCATGCTGTGCTCTGATGCACAGAATGTGCACACGTGTACGTCACGTACACTGTACGTGGCACAGTGTACAGCCAGAGCAGATGTCCACAAGCACGTAGTGTGCAGCGCCAAACCAACGCATAACTAACGCAGTTGGGCAACGAAGTCACTGCGAGACAATCATCACTTTGCTGTTTGCACTGACTTGTGGTATCATGGTATCAAGCCAGCAGCGCATTACGTGTATCAAAGAGAGATGAGACGAACCTGACTGACTTGCGCAGTCTTACCCAAGGTGCTCACCTCGTAGAGCTCTCGTTAGGGGGACTCGTTGGAACTCCTGAGTAACTTCTGCACTTTCACACGATAGTGTTTACGCATATGCCTGTGGTGATGGTGAACGGGTATTGTGTACGTGCACTTGGTATGCTTTACCACCAATCTTTCTGTTGTGAGGTCAAGCAGAAGACTCACGTCATTGGGCCCGCCCACCTGTGAAACATCACCACTTAACCCGGCTTATGCGTAGCTTGTATAGCGGAACACAGATCGCACCCTCCTACAAACGCATTGATGGCTCTTCGCGGAAACAATGGTGCGTGCAGTGGCCTAGCATTATCATCAGATGGACGTCAGGTGTGTCTTTCTGTCAGCTGTATCCAGTGACCAGCTGCTGTGAATGGGCCGAACTCAGCATTCTTCACATCCGAATAAGTCAGTCATGAGGACAACAGCTTGCGCGAGTCCAGCGGAGCTAAACTCACGTGTTGTTACCCTGCACAGCCCTGAATAAGACAACACGTACTGAGCAGGTGTGCAGTAGTTTGTATGCACGACACCAATTTGTCAATTGTTAAAAGATACATACAGCAAACATCATCAGTAACCTGGCTATAACCCCTGTGTCCGAGCAGCTCAAAGAAGCAGTCGACACGGTTCCAAGCCGTACTCTTGTCAAGCAGCACACTGTCACTTAGAGGAGTGGCCAGGCAGCTTATATTTTGCCCATGCACAGCAGCAGCATACCTGGTACAACCTTCGGGCAGAGTCAAAACCCGATCGCCAGAGAGTGAGACACATTTCCAATGTGCTTCCTGATTGCATTTGCGCAAGCAAAGGCTGCGGCGACCGCACGCCTGCATCAGCACCCACGAGTCCCTGTGCTGACCGGGAATGACCACTCACGCACGCTGCGCTTGGCAACAGACAATCACAATGGACAACAAGTGGCAGTGTTTGCTTACAGCAGCAGGAGAGTTGGCCATACTTGGATTGTGTAGTAGCCACAAAGAAAATCTCTATGCACCGTATGGTAGCAATATGCAAACACGGGAGAAGACAATGGCTTTGTTTTATTTGCTGACGCTAGGAGCAGCTAACTGCAGCTGTTCCAACGGACTGAAGTATGCTGATTGCTTCATGACACGGAAGAAAGATTACTCAGACAGCGGGTCAAGAGTTTTTGAGCTCGACCGAAAGGACTACAGCATTGGCTTGGCACAATTGATGCCAAAACATGACGCGCCAGTTTGTGCGTGGTGCACTGGCTAGCTTACAGCTTACTCGTGCTTCGACATTGTCGGACAATGCAGCTGCTGCGGATAACGCTGCATGGCATCTCCAGATCAGGCCGAGATCCACTTGCAGTAAATTGTATGATGTACTTGCAAGCTAGCTATGCAAGCCCCTGCCATGACACGGCTAGCATGCTTGCCACATTATAGCGAGCCAGCAGCCCAGCAATGCAGAGCATGAGGTACTGATATGCATTATCGCGAGACATTGCACCCTGACCTTGCACAAACGACCACACTGTGTGCATGCTTGTGCAGTGCAGTTGTCCAAGCACGTGCTTGAACAACTGCGCAAAGCATCCTTACGCTGTCAATGCTTGTACCGTCACGGTTGCGCGGTGATCGCCGGTCGACACATGCGATGATA
The DNA here is from genome assembly GCA_009103225.1 of Chlorokybus atmophyticus. Taxonomy (NCBI): domain Eukaryota; kingdom Viridiplantae; phylum Streptophyta; class Chlorokybophyceae; order Chlorokybales; family Chlorokybaceae; genus Chlorokybus; species Chlorokybus atmophyticus. Next base: position 275,474 of record RHPI01000193.1, read on the forward strand.
GGCAGCTGACAACTCCACTGTGTTTAGCAAATTGGGCAGCATGCATAGTGTGCGCCCAGCGGGAAGCTTTCTCATATGACGAACAGCTTCGAAAGGGGATGAGTAGAAGCAGCGCTGCAAGCCCTATTGCAAAGCGCTGAACAGCACGACCATGCTGGTGACCGACTAGCTGACTAATACAACGGCTTGACCACTGCTCCTATCCCCTCTTATATTCATGATGGTTTGTTCCAAGTACTCACCTGTACAAACAACCGCAGCACAATATGACGCAACGCACTGCTGTCGTGGGACGGCTGCATTGCACGTAGACCAAGCTAGCCGAAGCATCTCTCATACTGTGGTGCGGCACTGCGGCAGTGCCGCACCAATCCTCCACAATAGTACCAGGAAGAGGCCCCATCAACAAGCACACTCTTGTACTGGCATGCACACCTGTCTATCCCCACGCTGCCAGTTGCGAAGCCCTTGCCATCCACCGCCTGCGCCACCGCAGCTGTGCTGTGCTGCTGAGGGAGCAGCAGCACAGCACAGCTCTGGGCAAGCTACTGTGTGAAAGCAGCACAGCTACGGTGGCGGCGACGGAGGAGGCGGCGGAGGGGGAGGAGGTTGTGGCAGCTGTCGGCGATTGCTGTGGACTATTATTCGAGCAGCAGGTTTGCAGGAATTTCAAGCCTTAGCAGGACTGAGCCTGGGTCACTCTGCGGAGCTGGACGGCAAGGCATGAGTGTGGCCTGCTCACTTCTGGGCTGAAAAGGTAGCTTGGCCTCAAGCTTCAGCAAGCTCAAGCAGGAGCTGCTGAGTGCTTAAGCGACAAAATTCACTATTGTAGTCTCTTGTCAAGTGTTCGGCTTGAGAGATCCAGCAAGCTCCAGCAATCGCAGCTTGTAATATTGTTTGATATGTGCTGCTGCTGCTGCTGCTGCGTTTTGCATGTTGAGCATGCTGTAGGCGTATCCTGGTGACTCTGTTGTCGTTGGTGCTGGTGTCGTTGTTGTTGTTGTTGTTGTTGTTGCCTCCTCATTGTTATTGGCACGCACCCGCCTACTGCATGAGGCGGGGAGATGAAGGTGTCGGCAACGTCGCAGCGCGGCGTGCAGTACATTGCCTTGAACCTGAAGTGCAGGCGATTACGGTATGACGAAGCGGCATACTGTCTGCGGTTGGTGAATACGCTAGTGCTTCACCACTCAACGGGTGGGATACTGGACAAAGTGCGACATGCATGTACGTGCGTGCATGCGCGCGTGTATGAGCTCATGTACCTAAGCGAGGACACGCGCACGTGCATGCAGGCATACAGATGCACATGCTCGTGTGTGCGTGTGCACCTGCATGCACTACACACGCACCCACGTGCATGTGCGTCTATGCAATTGCCGAGGGGACTGAGAACACTACCAACATTGCAGGCTTTGCCCCAGTTGCAGCAGGACGGTGCAACCATGGAAGTCGTGCGTGATGTGGCTGGCAGCGTGGAACGGCTCGCTAGCAAATGCACAGCTGAGCTGAGACACGATCAGGTGGAAAGCTCTCTCTCTCTCTCTCTCTCTCTCTCTCTCTCTCTCTCTCTCTCTCTCTCTC
>RHPI01000193.1:296986-320594 GCA_009103225.1 Chlorokybus atmophyticus
CGGGGGGGCTGTGAAAAGGGGGGGGGGAGCTCTATCCGAGTAAATAGGACAAGTCTCCACTTTGGAGAGGAGGTAAGGAAAGGGTGGTGGGTGGAGCGTGTAAGCTAGTGTCCGCCAATGTGCTATATACACTATTGGACATAATAAGGCTATCATGTCACTTCGAGAAGGCTTTGGTGTCTTGTTATTGTTGACATATGGATCAATACATTTGCAAATGTAATACGTGGGAGGGAGCACCGTGTAGTGTTGATGATATGGAACTTTGTTGGGCAAGTGATGGTGGTTATTACTGCCGCCGGCGCCGTTTGCCTTAGCACCTTTATACGCCACAAGCGGAAGCAATGTGAGAGCTTTAAGCGGCAGCAAAGTACTGTATGTAAGGATTATGGACGGCAGCATGAGCTCCCAAAAAAAAACGGAACCATCTTGACGGTATGCCAGACATAACTTGTGCCGATCCAAGCGCGTGCAATCCGCACAGATATGCTTCATTACGTGTGAACAAAAAATGCATCCAGTTAATCCAACACTGGGCAACGTTGCTGGATGCTATATGCCGAAGAATTCCAATTGCTGACCATGCAAGCTTGACGAAAATGATTGAGGAACACCGGGAATTCTACTTCTCCATGTCCGCAATATTTGCCGTTTCTCTGGCACAGAGAGCGACCTAAATTCTTCGGCGCATAAGGCCTTCAACCTTGCAATGGTGTTCAATCCCTTCAATGCACCCATGTTATATAACAATGCATACGTGACGCTGCACTGGCACGAGCTTTCCCTCTTCAACAGAACATGTTCCGCTGCAAAGATTATGTCCTTTTCCGCAGCATTCTTTGCTGTTGCTTTAACCTTCTTGCAAAGCTCCCTCTCGTGATGTGGCGTGGTATGAAGGCAGATAATTCGGCCAGTGACAGCAACAACCACCGAGGACAAGATACCCAGCAAAGGTGCTTATTGCCGGCACCAAATGGGTGCCATTGCTTCCTTTCACGTGCTAGGCGATGTAGCCTGCGATGAACTACCTTGGAGATCAACGACAACGTGTCGTGTGCGCGCGCGCGCGCGTACGCATGCAGAGCAGCTTTCCCTTGGCTGTGTGCGAAATTGGTTGCTGATGAGAAAGGGCAATGATGCTGTTGGTCTCACGTCCACACGCAACCGCTGACGATAGGGCTCGAGTCTGTCATTGTTGGCCCACTTACCAAGTATGTCGACATCCTCAATGTTGAATGGAGAAACATGTGGTGGTAGTACAACCCGCACATCTCCTCGCACACCTTGCTAAGCATCATGTCGAGAGGCGTGAAGGCCCTCCAGCCCATAGCGTTATCGCCCATAATTGTTAACAAATGCCCATCAAACTGCGTACAAAGGCGAAGCAGAATCGAAATGCAATAAGCAGACAGCTTAATCACACACCATGCCACTCTGACAACTGCAACTTCACTTGATAGGACATCATTGATTGCATGACACACATTGCATGCGCACTTATTTGCTATAGTGTGGATGCATGGCATGCACACGCGTGTCGATGCAATAGACCGCATGGTCTTGAAGCATACTGCTCAGCAAAACCTCCAATATAGGGTGAGTGTAACAGCTTGGACCTTTTTCCATAATTCACTACATGTACAATATGTGTTTTGCCTTTTTTCTGGTTTTACTAGGCTTTATGAAGGGCTTCTACAAGCTGTACAGGCGGTGCTCTGCTGCCGCGCGCGACTTCGTGCCTGCGACCAGCCCGGCAGCTGCCTGCCTGCGACGTGACCTACTAAGGCAGCGGTGACGCAGCTGACAGTACATGCCATGCGACGTGGGCTGCATAGTCAGCTACCGCTGCGCAGTACCTTGTGACGCGGACTGCCCAGTCAGTTGCCGCGTGAAATGTACTCCGACGCACTGAGTAGCAGTCTGCACTTATAAAGGTCCTTTTGGATTTAGTAAGTCATAGCCCAAACGCCTGGTTATTAGGCTGCTTGGTTGTTGTGCTTGTACAAATAGAAACCCTCTGTAAAACAACCAACTCTTGCTTTCTGCTCTCTGCTGTGAGTATGCTGGTGTATGCTTGAGAGAGGCGTGATCCAAGGCACACTGCTGCGTTCTTGCTTGGTGTGGGAAATAGTAGTGTTCGTGTGCGTGTGCGTGCTCAACGCGTGCGTGCGCGCGCGGGAGAAGGCAAGGTTCCGGTGTGAAGACTGTGCTCAGCTGCACACATGTGTTGTATGACTTGTGTGCTGTGTATGTGAGCACGAGCATCGTTACAGTGGTATCGGAGCCCTTGGAAGGGTTGAGTTTCTTGTGCTGAAGGGATTTTAACCATATCTTTGGTGTGTGAGGTATTTTTCTGTTCATGGACGTTACCATGGATGATGCACACGTTGTGGAGCTTCAGCAAGTGCTGTTCGCTGCTTATGAGGAGCTGCAACGTGTTCAAGCATCTGCCCAAGCTCAAGCGGCACATATTCAAGAAGTCTTGGCGCAAGCGCGCGCGGCTACGCCTTGCTGCACTGATGGCTCTTCTACCAGCCTCGCGTCACGTGAAAGTGCCAAAACCAAAGCCATTCAAGGGCCAGAGGGATGGTGACTGCGTCGAGGTGTGGGTGTTTGCTGTCTCTTCATGGTTGAAGCTCACCGAGGTACCCGTACATCTCCATGTCGATGTGGCTGCTACTTTGTTTAAGGGAGCTACACTTGTGTGGTGGCGTCATCGTTGTGCTCGTGTGAAAGCTGGTCTCGAGGTCCTCTTTGTCAACGTGGCTGAGCTGGCCGCTGAGGTGAAGAAACAAATCGTACCGGTGCAAAGCATGAAGACGGCACGCGATCAGCTCTCTACACTTGTGCAAACGCAGTCCGTAATGGCCTACACATCTGCGTTTCAGCGTCTTGTGCTCTCCATACCCAACATGACTGAGGAGGAGCTGGACCGCTATACGCGCGTGTTGAAGACTCTTTGTCGCAAGGAAGTTGATCTTCGTGACGCCATAACTCTTGCGGAGGCCATTCGCATCGCTGAGCGTACGGATGTGTTGTACTTCAAGGGTACTGCCAAAGACACTAATCATGGGCGCTTCACTCAGTCACGGGGAGGTTTGTATCGCTCATACACACCTTTTGGAGCTGGTTTGGGAGCTGCAACAGCTGCGGAGGCTGACTCGGGACCTACACCAATGGAGTTGGGTGTTCTCCATGCTTCAAAGAAGGGTGTGAAGGGTCGGGAAGATGCCAAGGCAGTTTGGAACTGTTGAGAGTGCTCTTCTACTGAACATATGCGCTCCAACTGCCCCATCTTTAAGGCAAAGTCGGCTGCACATGCACTCAATGCGCGCGGATGTGGACGTGTGAATACGGTGGAGGAGGAGATGTTGCAGTCGGGAAACGGCTCACCTCAGTAGCTAAGGAGGCTGCTGCTGGGGTTGAGATGGAGCCTCTTTCTAATGTTGACAGTTCCGAGCCTTTCGTGGATGCGTCGGTGACTGTTGGCGGCATGTATACGTGCGCGACGGCGACGTGGAACGGTGTGGTTCGTGTGCCCGATGAGGGGAGGCAGCTGCTGACTGTCACGACCATGATTCGCGAGGGTGATGGGGCTTGGGGTGGAGTGCACATTGCTGGTGGATAGCGGCGCGAACAGCAACTTCATGAATCGGGAGGTTGCGCGTCGACACAAGTGGCTCTCGTGGGCGAATGCCGGCTCCGTGACTCTCGCGGACGGCCGTGCGCCAATCGGAGCTGCGAAGCTGAGCAAAGAGCTTGAAGTCCACGTGGGGATGATGAAGGATAGCCCACGGTTTTGCTGCCTCGAGCTCGGCAATGGCTTTAATGGCATTTTGGGGCTACCTTGGCTTTGGACACATAACCCCGCCATTAATTGGAGGAAGCGCCTAAGTGCTGCCCCGGAAGGTGGTGGTATGGCTATGACTTGCTTGGGTGCTTCTTCCCGTGGTGAGTGTTTAGTTCAAGAGCGTGTGAGCTGCGTCGCAGCTGCCAGCAATGCACCGCATGCGCGTGAGGTGCATGGCGTGAAGGCGTGCCAGCAAGATGCACAACAACATGCTTATAGCTCGGGGGGGAAGGCTCCGGAGCTGGTGTCACAGGTTTCTGAGGCTGAGATGGAGCAGATCTGGTCCGGGAACGACGTGAAGGATGCATGGTTGTGTGTGGTGTGTGACACGCCGTTAAAGTCAAATCCGAAGCTGGTCGGCACTGGTGTGGAGGGTTGGAAAGACCCTAAGGTGCAGAAGTTTCTTGAGGAGTTCAAAGACATTATGGTGGCGGGTTACCATCTGGTTTGCCACCCACGCGCAGCGTTGATCACCATGTGGAGCTCGTTGAGGGCGTGCCCAAGCCGCCGTATAGACCAGTGTACACGTTGTCTCCGGCTGAGCTGGAGGAGGCGGAGAGTACAAGTTGAGGACCTTCTGCAACGTGGATACATCAGGCCTAGCAAGTCTCCGTATGGTGCACCTATCTTGTTTGTGCGCAAGAAGAATGGAGCCTTGCGCATGTGCGTTGATTACCGGCCGCTCAACAACATCTCGAAGAAGAATGTCTTTCCTTTGCCTCGCATCAATGAGTTGTTGGAGCAGCTAGAAGGTGCTGAGTTTTTCACAAGCCTGGACCTAGCTGGCGGCTACCATCAGATCTGCGTAGCGCCCGAGGACATTGAGAAAACGGCATTCAACACTCGCTATGGCTATTACGAGTGGTTGGTGATGTCGTTTGGGATGACCAACGCTCCGGCAACCTTTCAAACCTTGATGAACGGTGTCTTTGCTGATTTGATTGGCAAGGGTGTCCTCGTGTACCTCAATGACATTCTCGTGTATGCCAAGAGCAAGAGCGAGCACATGGCGTTGCTACGTGAGGTGATGCAGCGTATACGTGCAAACAAGTTGTTCGCTCAGCTTAACAAGTGCCGCTTTTTGCTGCAAGAGGTAGAGTATCTCGGCCATCTTGTCTCCAAGCAAGGGATTAAGGCGGACTCCAACGAGATTGCGGCGGTGCGCGATTGGATTGCCCCGAACAACGTGAAGGATGTCATGTCGTTCCTAGGGCTAGCTGGCTATTATCGCAAGTTTGTGAGAGGCTTCTCGCACTTGGCATCACCATTGACGGCATTGTTGAAGAAGGGTAAGCTGGAGCTGGTTGAAGGATATGAAGGCGTTTTTTGACTTGAAAGCGGCCTGAACATCGGCACCCGTTCTGGTGGATCCCAACATGCAATTGCCATTCGTGGTGGCATGCAATGCTTCCGATAAGGCCGCTGGAGCTGTGTTGCAACAAGATCACGGCAACGGCTTGCAACCGGTGGCATTTTTCAGCAAAAAGTTGAGTGGAGCCGAGCTAAACTACTCCGTTCATGAGAAGGAATTGCTGGCGCAGGTGTTGGCGCTACGACAACGGCGTTATTTTCTTGAGGGCAAGCGCTTCATGCTTGCAACGGATCACTCGCCATTGAGGTTCCTTCAAACGCAGCCTCATCTCTCGCGGCGGCAAGCTCGTTGGCTCGAGTTCTTTCAACTCCTCGACTTCGAGGTTTAGTACAAGCCCGGCTATTCGAACAAGATTGCGGACGCGTTGAGTCGGTACCTCAATGCAATTGAAACGATTGTTCAAGTGCAGCCCGAGTGGTTGAAGCAGATCCGAGCCTTGTTGCATGAGGACGCCGTCGGTAAGAAGGCTATCAAAGCGCTCGAGAACGGAACTGATCATGGTGGCGTTTGGGCATTGAAGGACGGGCTGCTATGGCACGGAGATCGCATGTACATACCCAACATTGCGTACATGCGCGTGGGATTGATGAAGGAAGCACACGACGCGCCAATAGCTGGTCATCAAGGGCTGGAGCGGACGCTAGTCTTGTTGAAACAGCGATTTTTCTGGTCGGAGATGCATCGTGATGTTAAGGACTAAGTGGCATTGTGCGACACTTGTCAAAGGGTGAAGGCGAGCAACCAACGAGTCAGCGGGCTGCTCCAACCATTGCCGATACCTTTGGCGAAGTGGGAGCAAGTTACTCTCAATTTCATCACGGGGCTGCCAGGAACACGCGAAGGACATGATGCTATATTGGTGTTTGTGGGCAAGACCAGCAAAATGGTGCGGTTGGCGCCATGTACGGAGACTTGCACGGCTCCCGAGGCTGCCAAGTTGTTCATCAAGCATGTGGTGCGCTCTCATGGTCTCCCGAGGAGCATTGTGAGTGATAGGGACCTGCGGTTCACAGGAAACTTCTGGAAGGCTCTTCGCTTTGGGCACAACCTTGAAGTTCAACACCGCATACCACCCTGAGACGGACGGCCACTCGGAACGCACCAACCGTGTGGTCGAGGACATGCTACGGTGCTATGTGAACAGCCGCCAAGACAATTGGGGAGACATGCTGGAGCTGATTGAGTTCACCATCAACAACCACAATCGTGCAAGCACGGGCGTGACACCTTTTCTCATGAACTATGGGCAGCATCCGTTGACGCCGTTGACGGCATGGGCGCCTAGCATGCAATGTTTGGATGTGGAGGTCGTGGATGGCTTTCTCGAGAGGTGTGCGGACATTAGCAAGGCAGCTCGTGAGGCTCTGATTGTGGCACAAAACAGGCAAAAGCAATACGCCGATGCGCATCGCAAGCATGTTGTCTTTTTGAGGGGTGATCGTGTGATGCTCTCTACCAAGCATGTGCAGCTGGTCACCGGTGTGCGCAAGCTAAGTGAGCGATGGTTGGGACCTTTCAAAGTGATCAAGGTCATCTCGGAGGTAGCCTACAAGCTGGAGCTGCCCGATACCATGCGCGCGCACCCCGTTTTTCATGTCTCGCTCCTTAAAGCTTACAAGGGGGAGCCGCCACCTCGTCCGCCTCCGAGTCTGGTTCGTGAGGGCCAAGCTAAGTGGGAGGTGGAGTCAATCATCAAGGACAAGCTGGTTGGAGGGGTGCGCAAGTACTTGGTGAAGTGGCGCGGCTATCCGATGCACGAGGCGACGTACGAACCCGAGGAGAGCTTCACCAATGCCAAACAGATTTTGCAGGAGAACAAGGTCAAAGGAGGCACTCGTCAGCTTCGAGGGCGAAGGAGCTTCGAGGGCGAAGCTCCCCCACGGGGGAAGGGGTGTAACATCTTAAACCTTTTTCCATACTTTACTACATGTACAATATGTGTTTTGCCTTTTTCCTGGTTTTATCAAGGCTTTATACATGACTTTTACAAGCTGTACAGGCGGTGCTCTGCTGCCGCGCGCGACTTTGCCTGCGACCAGCCCGGCAGCTACCTGCATGCGACGTGACCTACTGAGGCAGCGGTAACGCGGGCTGCATAGTCAGCTACCGCTGCGCAGTATCTTGTGACGCGGACTGCCCAGTCAGTTGCTGCGTGAAATGTACTCTGACGCATTGGGTAGCAGTCTGCACTTATAAAGGTCCTTTTGGATTTGGTAAGTCATAGCCCAAACGCCTGGTTATTAGGCTGCTTGGTTGTTGTGCTTGTACAAATAGAAACCCTCTGTAAAACAACCAACTCTTGCTTTCTGCTCTCTGGTGTGAGTATGCTGGTGTATGCTTAAGAGAGGCGTGATCCAAGGCACACTGCTGCGTTGTTGCTTGGCGTGGGAATTAGTAGTGTTCGTGTGCGTGTGCGTGCTCAACGCGTGCGCGGGAGAAGGCAAGGTTCCGGTGTGAAGACTGTGCTTGCTGCACACATGTGTTGTATGATTTGTGTGCTGTGTATGTGAGCATGAGCATTGTTACAGTGAGAAATTATTGCCATGCTTACTTGCAGAGTTTGTTAGGCAAGTTGCTTGTGGCGTTAGGGCATTCGTTGGTGAAGATCTCGATTACCATGTGTCCGGCAGCACAGCCATCATGGGTTGCCTTGCTTTGCGATGCAACAACGACATCACCAACCCCGCATTAAAAAAAAACAAGCGAAATCAAGCGAAACAACCATTTACAAGCAAAAGCAAGCCAGCAGGCAAGTGCAACTCTAGCATGGCAAAACTAGTTACTCGGCTCAAACGAGCGGAATAGCATAGAAAGCAAGGAAGCATCCGGCTTCGCGTACTAATTGTTATACCATAGTCGCTTTGCCGACACGTTCATCTTGCAGCCTCATGCGGTAGCGTCGCAATATGTTTCCCCTGCCGGCCGACAAAATATTGGCAGCAGCCGTGCACCTGAGAATACTAATTGAAACTGTCGTGGCTCTGTCCACCTGTAATCTCGATACAGGGACCTAATAGTAACTTCCGTTACTATCAGGCCCTTTCCTTTACAATTTAGTCTTAACAGTTAACTATGCCTAATTAACAGGCGCCTGTTAGTTACCTATCAGACCTTAGCAGGTGACTATGCCTAATTAACAGCCACCTGTTAGTTATTTATGAGGCCTTAACAGGTGACTACACTTAATCAACAGGCACCTGTTCATTACTTATTATGCCTTACCAAGTGACTACAACTAATTAACGGGCACCTGTAAGTTACACATCAGGCCTTAACAGGTGACTTCACCTAATTAGCAGGCACTTGCAAATTGCACATCAGTCTTACTTAGGTGATTCAGCCTATGTAACAGGCACCTGCGGTTACACACCAGTCCAGCGCATGCGACTAAGTCTAATTTACAAGCACCAACTGGGTCATTATCGATAAAATAATGCATTCTTTAAGCAACTGAAGGTAACTAATGCCTACCTGTTGTTATATGTATTTGCATAGCATGACTACACGCGATTGTCACTGACTGCCAGCATCGTGATGTGCCTGTGCTGTGTACAGGTACCTGAAATGTGTACAGTGTCTCTCAGTCACTTGCCAAGGCTTGTAGTTCAATTATGTGACTTGAATGCCTGCAGTTCTGTTGTATATCATAGGGATGCAAGTATTGACATGCATGAGCATAATGACGATTGACTGAGCTGGTTTAAAATGCACAACACTTAGTCACAAGAGCCTTGCAGCTATGTACACTACCAGCTAAACGGACTACCGACTGCGCACAGCTCCTCTCCATCATCGCTTTGCTCGTCCTTTTGGAAAAAAGCACCACGCGCTGGGGCTTGTGGAGGAGACACCGGAGCTTGCTCTTGCTCCTCAAACGGTTGTGCCAGCCAATCAAATGCCGCTTCTGCCTCAGCGAGCGGGTCACGAGCTGCTGTCTCTTGCGGCCGGCGCCAAATGGGATCTTTCAGGTATTCAACACAAGATGCAGTGCGGCATTTCACAAGGGTGAATGGCTGGAGGGCTGCGTACCGTTGCCTCATCTCCCGCTTCATTGACATGATCATGGTGTTAATTTTGCTGAGGTACTCTTCATGCGTGTCGATGCTGGCAGCTACGAGAGGGTCTCCAGCCTTGCCCTTAAGGATGCGCTCCACCTGCGTAGTTTACAGGCATGTCTTCGTGGCATTGAAAGCCACTAATCACTGCTGCGCATCTGCAAGCCTGTAGTTTGGGGCTACAGCATTCCTGATTTGCTAATGATACAGTTCAGAGTGCTCACCGTTAGCAACAGGTATGCGAGGTGGTTGACTGTCAGCTGCCTGCGACCGGGTGTAGTGACGGCGTAAGACCAGCATTGCACAATCATTTGCCAGATTATGGGATTGCCCCATTCATGGATGTATCTCCTCCGCTCCAGGTTTCGTCTGCATTGTCGGTCACCTCATCTCCGCCATGACTTGTTTGCGACAGTCATACCAACAAGGCATTAGTCACGATATAGATAGTTTAAGTTGAGCCTGCACCAGGCTAGAATAGTGCATGTGACTTACTTTGGAGCGCGTTGCGCATCTGGACTTTTTGGGTCTCGGGGTCCATTAGGGCGTCGATGTGCTTAATTAAATCGGTTACAATAGGCGAGATGTGTACGTGTGTATGGAGGCTGAGTAAGAAGGCAGTGTTGCATAGCAGACATGGTGATGAGGGACCCAACTCACTTGCGCTTGTTGCTGTTAAACAGTGTCCACTTGTACTCCTTCTCAAGGACATGCTTAATCTTGGTAACGTTCTCAAACCTGACCTACGTTGCTTTCTTCAAGGCGACACTCCAGTGGAAGGGGCACTCCTTGGGCGTCCAGTATATCTCATAATACTTGGCCGCATCGGCCTCGTCGTCATGGTCGAAGCCAACTACCTGTTACGGGCAGGTTGGTCAATGTCATGGTGCAGTGAGGTCATGAAGCATTCACAGCACCTGACACATGACGTTATGAATAGTGTCCTCCTAGGGATAAACGTGGCTCTCTACCCAGTGGCCGTTTATGATTTCAACGACGGCATCTCGCAAATGCTGTTTACAAAAGAACAATCTGTTACACACATGTACACAGTGTCACACTGTCACACAGTGCTTACCTCGTTGCCAATCTTCCACTTGCTTGGGGAAGGGTTGCTAGCGGCCGAGGTTGCTACGTCACGGCTAAATGCGTTTGGGTTGGGGGTTCCAATCGACCCTCTGCAAGCACAACCACATGAGTCATGCTGCCAGCCATGAAAGATGCAACCCTCACAGTTGAGAAAGAAGAACAACGTGCATAGTGTATCCAGAACGCATGTAGTGAGTCACTGTGCCGGTCATGAAAGAAGCAAGCATCCAAGTTAGAAGTGAGCAAGAAGCAACGTGCACAGTGCATCAAGAACGCATGCAATCTAGCTTGCCCTTGCGACCGCGGTGTCAGGTGGAGTTGTTGTGATGTGCTGGGCGTTAGCACGGGGTCTTGCTGCGATTGGTTGGCGATGGTTGCCTGGTTGAACACTGGGGGCAATGTGGACAACTGGCGCCGACCTCTACGACGAGGTGCATCTACGGATGGACCACGAGGCATCTCTCTAACTGATAGTCGGGTGCCGCCTGTTTAGCTGATAGTGGCGCTGCTGCCTCCGCCGCTGCCGCCGCCGGTTGGCCCACCCGAATGTACGAGGCGAAAAAACGAAAAAGAGGCGGTTTTAAACGTCTAGTGTCCCGCACTAGAGTCGCACTTGTAGTGCGTGCTTGCTCCTATGGTTGATGGTACGACTTATGCATTCGTGCCATCCATGCTTCGTACAACCATTGGTAACAATGGTTGTGTTATAACACTTATGGTACGACAGAGGCATCTCTCGTCCAACCCCAGCCATTGCCGTACAATGGCTCTGTCGTACCGTCCGTGGTACAACAGAGGCATTGCTCGATCAGCCCTAATGGGAGTTAGCGTGCACTCACCCGAGCACGCTTCATTGATGGCCGCATAATGGCACGCAGGGGCACTAGGTCGATGACGGGTCGAATGTCAGGCATAGTGGACCTGGGTTCGACTAGAAGGCGGAGGACCAGGACTCGGCGGCGGCGGCGGCGGCGGCGGCGTGGCACATTTTTTGAGAAGTTATGGTCGTAAGAGTTCAAGCAGCGAAGCCAGCTACTACCGGGCGCCACGTTATGGATCATGGCAGGCGTCAGCAATGGGGCTGTCCAACATGCATCACCAACATTGGACAAACCAGCAGGCCACTAAGGACCAGCTTCACACATAGAGCTACTTGGTGGCTCGCTTTCTGCATCAGGGAGTGGAACCGGAACTGCAGTCCATGGAGCCCCTTGTTAGAACCATGTGGGACCAAGCGACTTGCGACTGTGGGAACAAGCATAAAGGAATGCAGAGGTACGCTCAACAGTCACATGCATTTCCTTGCAAGAGCAATTTATCTTTTAGCGCAGTCCATGTGATACATGTAGCATGGCTGCAGGCCTCCACTATTCACCCATATTCACCCTATCGTCAAGCCGACATTGCGGAAGCCAGAGCAGCTAGATAGAGCTGGGCGGCGGTATGTTGTTGCCAATCTCGCTGTGCATGTTGACTGCATGCCTACCTTTGAATGCTAGGATGTGCGTGCGCGTGCGAAGTCGCGCGCGCGTGCCGAATGAAGTAGGCTGGGTTTGAGCACAGGAGCGCGTGGCCATTCGTTCGGTGTTGAATCAGTAGTGCATCAACCAACAATAATGCAGTCCATGCAATCATTCGTGCATCAATCAGCAATGCCGCAGGTGACTGTTCCAAGCAACCAACTGATGACGGTGTGACGCAGTTGACTATTGCAATTGCAGTGTCGCATGCATGCAGCTAACCCACATGTGACTAGTTGACAGCACCACAGTGCACTAGGTTCTGTTGGAGCTCCAATGCAAGCCTGGATTCAATCCCATCAACTGGTCCTTCAATCCCACTCGCTGATGGGCGCGACGGCAATGCGGCATCAGTTTAACATGCATATTGGCCTGTTGAATCCCGACATGTCCATTGGGGCAGTGGCGCATGATGTGCCCATGGCTCACGACGGCTCCTTGACGAGTCTGCGATCGAGGGTGGCGGGGAGAGTGCACCCAATACGACCTTGTCAGCCCCATGGCTTGCCTTGCTACATGCAGCCCACGGGCCATTGAGGTAAGTCGCTGCCTTTTATGCTTGTGCCTTGGTAACAATGCATCAGGCACTGCATAAGCTTATATTCGTCCTTTGCAACATTGTGCGCCATTTTATCCTGGGTCCTGTATACAGCCCCCTTGCTGCATGCACAAGTGGTCTCACCTGCCGCTCCTGCTCCCCTCGCAGCCAGAGCGCAACCACCTTCCGCGGCACCAGTCCTTCATGCACTGCCATCTCCTGCACGAGCAGCACTAGTGATTGCGGGGCAACAATCCTTCTTGCCGCAACCGGCGAAACCACATCACAATGCAACAACCGATGTGGCTTCTGCACCTACCTTACCCCACCCGCTGCAAGTTGAAGCCGGCGGTCTGCCCCAAACTCAGGTACCTTATCAGTCATTGTGACTCTTGCCGTCCACAATTGGACACACCGTTTGAGTGCTGTATGCGCACGCAGCAAGGGTCACCACTTACCAGCGAGTCACTAGAGGAGCTGGCCGCATTCCGCTTACGGCCATTAGTCATGCTAGGTGGGCAGCTCGCCTCATGAAACCACTTCAATGCGCCGACGGATGGCAACTGCTACTACCATTTTGTGTTATGCGCCAGGCCATCCATAGCGCAAAGTGTCCTGGATGATTACAAGTGCCCTAGCTCGAGCAGATTTGGGCCATGCCGGACACCATGGACGACGACGGCAGGGGGGACACTTTCTGCAAAATCACCGCCAAGGCTGTCGATGCAAGCATGGCCAGCAGAATCCTAGACTTCTGCAGAGCCACTGATGCCGCGGGAGAGATGGCGCAGTATTACACCAAACTGCCTGCGACCATGTTGGCTGATGTCAATTGCAACATTGACATAGCCATGGCCAAGATGCGACAGAACGTGCGGAGAAAAGATGTGTACGTCAAGCACCTGCAGGTGACCATGTTTGCCAACAAGCTGGGCTTGTTTATTGGCTGCGTAACCGTGCAGCGCGAGCATGGGGAGTGGGTGCCACGGCCCGGCAGCGCAGTTTGGGTTGGAAATGAAGAAGCCCCCAACTCAGTCCTGGTGGTGGGCAACACTGCTCCTGATGAGTCAGAAGCACACTTTTGGCTCCTCAAGCCTGCAAGCACCGAACAATGGTCGTAGCTTATGCATGAAGTGACACCGGAGGTAGCAGACCTGATCAAAGAGTGGCGGAATGGCGTTGCCAATTTCCACTATCACCGGCTGTGCCCCAGAGTGCTGCACCGACGCCTCAGGCCTCGCCTTCGAGTAGTAGGCAAGAAGAAGCCGAGTGTTCTGCACATCCTGCCTCCCCTCAACCACAGCCACATGCTCACATTAACAATCCAGCACCCTCCCTTCCTGCTGCGGAGACTCACTTGCCACCGCACTCTGACCACCCGGAGGCATCTCCATTAAGAAGCAGCGATAGCTCACCCTCTCTCTATAAGCTTGCCACATTGATCCCAGCCTGTCTTGTTGGTAAAGAGATTGATCGAGGTGTCCTGAACGCTGCGTTGAAAGACAAAGGCTTCATGCTCGACCTCGTGAAGCAACATGATGTCGTGGAGGAACGCGAGGCAACCAACAAGCGCAAGCCTGTGAAGCAAGAAGATAACGCCTTACCTCCTCTGAGTGATAGTGCCACGGAGAGCGCCTGCCAGGATGTGCAGGTTGACAAAAAGAAGAAGAAGAAGGTTGTTAGAACAAGGGACGCCAACAGGACCAAAAAAGGAAAGAGAGGCATCGTTACAACATTAGAAGAAGCACAGCGCCTTGAAGCCTCACTAGGGCTGACTGTGTGTCCCGAGTAGGCACAGGCGGGGTTACAGCGTCAAGTGGCTGCTTAGCATCGTCCAAAGAGACAGCAGGTGCGGCACGAGCTGCCTAAGCTCAAAGCATCGATGCGCAGACGCTTTAAGGGGCTGACTCGTAGTGCAATTGTTGATCGCCCTACAATACGCCCAAGACGCGCTGCATCACCGCATGCAGCATGCCTTGAGGTGGGTGACAAAAGTATGCAATAAGTGGGAGCAAACGCGGAGAGTGCGGTCTAAACAGACCTCTGGGGATTGGCCGTGGTTGGAACCCTTACACGATATGGCCATCCGTAGTACATTGTTGCCCCTCGCCGTCCTCTATATGATGGTGTTGTTGCTGCCGCAGCAACCCGGCAATGTGCAAGAGCTATCCGCGGAGCAGATCTTTGCCCTGCTGCAGCAGATGTACCTGTCGATGTCGATTAATGCGGGTCGAGTTGTGTGCCACTACCTCAGCAAAGATACTTGGTGGCAAGTAAAACCATTTGAGCTGTATATAGCATGCTTTGGCTGACAATGGCTGTATGTCATACGGCACGTCGAGCTGATTTTGTGGAAGCTCGAAGAAGATGGCGATGCGGGGAAGTACACGAGTGACAACAGCCATGTCAAGGGCCTGGATGAACGCATGCTGGACGAGACCGCCAAGACCAGCAGGTGGTGTATGGCGGCAGATGGGCGTCAGGTGATCGAGCAGGCAGTGGAGCGTTATGCTGCGCCATTCAGATGGGAGTCGCTACGCCTGCAACGCAATAACAGAGTTTCGTGGCAGAGGCAGCTTGCACTCCCGCATGCACCATGTGTGCTGATTTGTCGCATTGAAGAGCCACGCCCCCCAGCGGATGGGGAGACGCCCTGTTGCAAGAAAGCAATGTGCCATGTCTGCATCATAGCACATCAGAAGACCGTGGCAAATAAATCAAAGAATCTACAAACGTGTAACTTCTGCAAGCAACCTCACCCATTTTGGTCGCCACACCTGATGCAAGACGCCAACGTGTCGGCGGTAATTTGGCCCCCGCCTTGATGACAATTGTGCATGTATTGTGGTTATGTGTTGGCTTCCTGTGAACCATGTAGGTACATGTATAGTTGCAGCATGGTGCATGGTGCACCCGAGTTCTGCTGTTGTCAGAAGCATTGGCTGTACATGTGTATGATAACTGCCCGACGCATGAGTCAGTGCATGGCTTGCATACCTCGCTGGTTCAGAGCGTGGTTGACAGCAACAAACTCGGACAGCGCTCCAGGTTCCATGGAATGACAGCACAGTATTACTCTACAATCGTGGTAGTATGCGAGTGTCCTTGTACTGTAGTACCATTGTCAGATGGAGTACCATTCATGTTGATGTAGTACCATGCATGGGTTTGCAATAGCGTCCATGGTACAGTCGTGCTTCACTTGAAGTTTGACCCATTTAGGGTTCGTAAGCTGGCAACCCTAAATTGATGCCCATACCCTAAAGTCTCGCTCAGTTTGTGGGCAGCCGTGCCGATTCCTATTTTGCATAATGTCGGCGACATTAATTGTATCCCCCTCACCTAGGAGACCATGCTTGGTGTGCCCACAATGCAATGCGTACGTATGTGCCAATGGCCGTAGGCAGCAAATGCGAGCACATTTGCTCGAATGCCAGCAAGTGCAGACAGTGTGCCACGATTTTTGTGCTGCTTGCTGGCATCACACCACACACAATGTCGACATGTTTGGCTGCCGCCTCGGCCAAGTGCTGTGCAAGGAACCCGAGTTTTTCCATTGCGTGCAGTGCGTGTGCGAATCGTGCTCGCGCTCATGCTTCGAGTGGCGAGGGGATCCCATGCGCTTCTTCATATGGACAACACCGGGACATGTGGTGAGTGGACAGGTGGTGGATGCTGTGGAGGTAATTCGGCAGAGTGGACCGCGACGTATCACTGCATGCTATGTTGGGCGTATGCTTATGTCATGCATGTTGAAGCTGTTGTCGCATTCACAGCAGTCTTCCACGGTGTGGGCGTGAGCAGTTCCATCCCCTGGCTGCTGTAGAGGAGGCAGACCATCGATCGTTGGACAGCGCACTGCATCGGCTGCGGAACGCACTTAAGTTGGGATGCAAGCAGCTGATTGGTGTGAGTGTCATGGTGCATTGGCCGCTGGATGGGGAATGGTATGCGGGCGTTGTGGAATCATTCAAGCAAGCATCAGGTCAGCATCGTTTCGTGGCGTGCGAGATTGAGGACGCATCATATATGCATGGTGCAATGGGAAATGTCTTTGCAGGGCAGCACCGTATAGTATACGATGACGGTGAGCGACCACAAACCATCAACTTCAAAGGGCACAACGTATTCGCATACACATCAGCTGATGAGGCACGCCATGTTCTGCGCGCCGGAGGGGAGAACGTCAGTCGCAAAGTAAGCCCGGACGGCATCATTATTAGTCCCTGACCAACACCACGGCCAGCCTTGACCACATACACGCCATTTAACAACAAGCTTGGACGCACACGCAGACCAAGGGCACTCGACCTATTCTGCGGCGGTGGCGGTGCCAGTGTCGGTCTATATCACGCAGGCTTTGACGTGACTGGGATGGACATAAGTCTCTCCACTAATTACCCACTGCCCTTCATATACCGCGATGTATGCACTCTGAGTGCAGGAGAGCTGAACGAGTACGAGCTCATATGGGCCAGTCCACCATGCTAGGCCTATTCAGGTGCTATCCCGGCACCTCAACGGGCGGCACATGGCACATCCTGGAGACACCAGGATATGATACCGCTCGCCCGACATCTGCTGCTTGCAAGCCAAATCAAGTTTGTGATTGAGAATGTGCCAGGAACAGCTTCCTCATTCAGACCCAATCTGTCCCTTTGTGGCACGATGTTTGGCCTATCAGCTTTCCGACACCGTCTGCTTGAAACACAGCCAGTGGTAGCTACCCCACTAGCACGCTGCGCGCACGCGAGCAAGACGGTTGAACTGCTATCTTCGCAACTGTCCGCTAGCGCGAAGAAGACAACCGTAACATCAAACGCGCCACAACAAATGCACCCGGTCTATGGCCTTACAAGCACCAAGGGCGGCATTGCTGCATGGCAAACAGCGCTGGGAGTGCCATGGATAACCTCGGCCGTTACCATAGAAAATGCAGTTCCTCCCGCAATGGCGGAGTGCACAGGGCGTCTCATGCTTGAAACAATGGATACGCGCTGTGATTACCCTCCTGCATCATGGAACTATGAGGCTTGAGTGTGGTGCACTGTATTGATGCCTTATGCCCCACGGCGGACTGATTGTTGAATGTTGCATGGCACGTTCGATTGTGGTGACAGTTGTGCAGTGCCAGCTGCTCGGTATTGTACACGTCTACATGCAAAAGTCTTAGCATACGATTAGCAATGCCTAACTGACTGATATGCTCCAATCTCAGAATAGTGAGACAAGTACATGGGTCACGTGGTAGTGCAGTGAACGTTCACCCAATACTTGCCCTCTTGTACACGGGCGCTGTCCTTGTCCAACATGGGAAGCAGCTGGACAATGCCTTTTACTTGCTCCAGAGTCCCGACATCGAGATGTGGACCCCCTCGACGCTTTTCCCATTCCAGAGCGATGCACTTTGTGTTGCTCGTTTAACCAGCTTTGTGTACCAGCGGATAAACACGACCTCCTTCCACACGCGCTCGCCGCTACCACCCCACACCACCACGCGCAAAAACAGGAGTGCCTGAGCCCACCACGTCACGTTCACACCGTCCTCATCACCTTCCAACTCAAGTGTAGAGAACCAAGGCCGCCCATGGAACATCCCAATCGCGCGCGCCATGCTGACTCCTGATGTCATGTACACCACTGCGCCTCCGTTCACCACGCGAGCAGCATGCCACCCGTCGGCCAACTCCAGTGGTTCCCTCCTCAACCAGTTGTTCAGGGTGGCAGGCAGCTTGTCGGCGAATGGAGTCTGCAGGGCGATTTGGCGGCTACGCGCAGATCTGCTCCAATACGGGCTGGACTCCCTCCTTGTCAGCACATCCACCCGTAGCAACTTGTCCGTCTTCTTTATTACATTACAGCACTGCTGCCGCGCCTGCGCCATGAACGAGCGCATCTCGGGATCCACGATCATGCCATCCTCTCTCATATATGTCGCACAGCTCCATGCCTTCAGGATACGCGCATGGTAGTCTCGGTTGTTGCCACCACACGCCCACTGTTTGATATTTTGGGGGTGCGTTTGCTTCATGCGGTTGGCGCTGAACCAATCTGGGTGTTCATTGCTAACAATTGCCGGCCCAAAATGAGTGAGCTGATGCATCTTCTTGATCTTCCAAGCTGACTTCTGTGCAGAATATGACGATATTAGCGGATGCAACACTGCAGCTTTGAAGGCAGCCAGCTCGTTATCGGCTGTCGTTAGGGTCTCTCTTGTGTGTTCACGCGCCTTGAGCAACTTCTTGTTCCACTGGGCAAGCGATGCGGCAGCAATGATGAAAAAATCGTTGCAGTGTCGTACACAACAGCAAGCAGGTGGTCAATGTTGCCTCCCAGCACATGCATTGCGTCAGGGGCAAAACGAGAGTAGCAGTCAGCTCCCGGCACCTGCGACTGTCGCCAACCCACAGTGCAATCTGTTGCCAAACCACATTGCCTGGTTTCACGGAAAGGAATGGATGGTTCATCCTCACGAATGCCGGTAATCTGACCATTACCTCCTCGACATGCATGGAGTGCTGCTCTTTGAAAGCCATGGTTGTCTGGCGTGCATTCCTAACACCGCTATGCAGGTCCGACCGCAGCTGATGTATTGCTGGTGTGTAGAAAGCCTCGGCCAATTCTCGGTCCTCATCAATCTTCAACAAATCTGATTTGATGACGAGACAAACATTGCAAGGATGTCGTATTTGGTTGCCTGGCACAGTGCGTGCGAGTGTGGCAGTCTTCTGCAACACGACAAACTCAGATGCTCCACTGACAACATCATCCATGCACTGTTTGCCAGCAGGCTGCAGCCGGTTACAACCATGCATGCCACTACCTGCCAGTCGCTGATGTAGTTGGCAAGCGCGGGAAACACACGACGCTCGATGCCATTTGAGATGAGCTGCCCAAACCTTCCCAGCTCGCCCGCTTCACATCCCCTAACACTACGTTCAAAGCGTCATGAAAAATCTCACGTTTTCGAATTGAGAACGATTCCTTGCCCTGCGCCCAAGTGGGATGCTTGGCCACTGCGTGAACCACCGGCAGAAGTGCTGTCATAACAACCCCCATGTTGCTAGCATACATGTCCCAACTGTAGTTGGCCGGCGATGCCGTCAGAGGGTAGCCAGAGCGCTTGCCCGCGCTGTCCAGCGTAATCTTGTCACTGTACAGAACGGCAGGCGCCAAGTAGGACGCTTCCCCCACCTCTCTCCTTAAATCCACATCCACATCCTTCCACCAATCGTCCGTGGAATGATGGCCAAAGCAGTGCTCGTCACCACTGTATTGGAGATTGAAGCCATTAGCGGCATGTGGATTGCCAAACAACCGCGCGAGCCATACCTGCTCCGACCAAGAGCATTAACAGACATGCTGGCCTCAGAATAGATACTACATCGATACTGCATTAGATATTGCATTTCACAGACCTTGGGCCTGCATATATGTGACGCTGATGTCCTGATCCTCAGGGTCTCTAGGCCTGTGCAGGTTAGCTGTTACGTAATTTCGATACGGCAGCACACTCGCATGTGCATATGTGACATTCTCTGATGGTTGAAGCACATGCACCGCATACCGTGAACACACCTCAGACTGAGAGAAAGCAAGTGTGGTCGAAAGTAGCTGGCCATATGCACACCGGTCTCTCAATGGAGCTCTTCCGTCGGGATGTGTGCATTTCAGATGCACTTGTTAATCCGCCCCATGTCGGAGGCCGACAGGCCTTGGCCGTTGTTGCACTGCACAAATGCCACTGCAAGAGCATGCTCCGAGCCATACCACCTAGATTTCGATGCGTGCGAAGGGACGCCTCCACTTCCATGTTGGCGTGCCACAGGTTTCTCAGGCACACGCACACATCGAAAGCCCTCGTTCACTTCCTCCTCCTCCTGTTGCTGCTGTGCGTGTGTCTCATGGAAGAATCCTTCAGCATCATGCATGTGCGCATCCGAGATCGCACTCCCCTCAACATGACCCGCATCGTACTGTAACGGATGCTGGCCGACATACAGCTTGATTCGCTTGCACACCCTGCTGCTAACAATGTGCATGTAGACCGAGCTGCGTGTGGCGAAGCGCATGTGGCAATACGGACAAAGGACTCCCATAGCTCACTACTGACGTCGACACAGGCGTCGCCAATGTAGCCTGC
The DNA here is from genome assembly GCA_009103225.1 of Chlorokybus atmophyticus. NCBI lineage: Eukaryota > Viridiplantae > Streptophyta > Chlorokybophyceae > Chlorokybales > Chlorokybaceae > Chlorokybus > Chlorokybus atmophyticus. The sequence goes on from RHPI01000193.1 coordinate 317,554, forward strand.
ATCATATCCAGCAACACGCACAGCCGCCGCCGCCGCCGCCACCGCCACCGCTACCCTTGCATGCCAGAGGCGGGAAACTTGGCCGCCATTCACTGGCCTCGTCGTACCATTACTATGGTACGATCGAGCCATTGCACGTCCAGGGTGAGTCTCTGCATAAATATCCTAATTGAACCGCTTCAATGGTACGAAGATGCCTTTGCCCAAAGGTACCATTGAAATGGTACCTTTGTACGGTGGCAATTCGTACCATTGACAAGTCTGGCAATGCCAGTCCCTGCGCATAAAAACACCATTGATAGCTCCGCCAAGCTATGCCCTTACATGGCAGTGATGCCGAGGGTATGTGGCGTTCGTGGATCGTTGGCGGCGCTGCCAGGGGCGTAGTGGGCACTGTGGTCGAGGTCCGGGATGAAGTCCATCTTTGCACAGGGCGGGCAAGGTGCTGGTGGGGTGTCCAAGGTGTTAAACCCCACCATGCCTACCAAGGGCACAGCCAATGACAACAGTGACTCGGGCGATATCGTACAGGGCTCCCCCTCAAAGTGGGCAAAGGCACACCACAATACTGCCTCTAAGAACATCCGACCCACTAGCAGCTGCGACCACGGCAACATGACTGAAGGGACCAAACAAGACTGACATAACCAAGGTGGGATACGAGCACTGTCAATGCCACATGCTAGGGTTCTTTTATCTTGCACATGCACAGCCTCAAGTATCTTGCACATGACATATACTGTCAATACCACATGCACACCCTCATGCACAGCCTCCAGTGTCATGCACACGAACAGCATGACCAATCCCGCAATGCACAGCCTATTTCTATTTGCGGGAGCTTACAAGTTGCAAAAGAGAAGCTGTGGAGTACCACGAACGGGTAATCCATGATCTAGTTTAATGTTTCCAGCGGCAATTAAGCAGTATGCTTGCAAATTGCCATGTTGGTCAGAGTGAACCGAGAGCAGCGCGGCAGACTGACTGTCTGCCTGGCGGAGTGCAACAAAGTGGAAGACGGCGTAAGCATGTGTATGCTGATGGGCTAGTCCTCTGGCAGCACGCCACTCTTACAGCATTACCAAATGCAGGTGGTCACTCTTAAAGCGACCATCAAGCGCATGCGCGTGCACGGCGAGGCGCTGACATTCAAGATGAAGGACGAAGTAGCCGCTGTACTGTAAGCGAGGCAGCAGATGAAGATGACTCCGATGTTGAAGCAGAAGACTTGTCGGAGGAGGAACAGGAGGAGGGGGTTTGAGGAGGATTTCTGAGGCAGGCACCATGGGTTGACAAGCTGCGCATGAGTGCGACAGCTAGACTCAATGTTATAGGGTAGTTTCATGCGCAAGTCGGCTGCTCAGTTGCAAGTGCACATACTCTCACCACTGCCGGTACATTGTATATATTGTGGGCTTATAGGTGCAAGACCAAACAATTAGTCTAAGGTTGTACAAGCTGCATGGCGTGTTAGTGTTGGCTTATGGCAAGAGTTGCCAACTTTTGTCAAACGGTAAGGTAAGCTTTTCACCCCAATTTAAGGTAAACTGTAAAAGACCAGAAAGGGCGAATAACGGGACTTGAACCCGTATTTTCAGAATTAAAATTGACGATTATGCAACCTGCTGCATCGAGTGGGGCGCAGTGCGGCAAATTACCCCCTAATCTAACCTCTGTTACGGAAAAGTAATCTATTGATTCGGGGTAATCGCTGCAGAAGATTAAGGCTAATCATTTCGATTAGCGGGTTGCCCATCTACAGATTACCCCCCTACTCGATTTCTCTATTTCTCTTACGATAATAGATTTCGATTAGGGGGTTATCGGTTACATATTAACAGCAGAGTAACGGCAAAGAAAGTGCCGGCTATTGCTGTCAGCTGTCCGTAACTACCGGCTAACGGCCGTCTGTGCACATCGACCAAATTGTGACGGTGCTCGTGCCTTGTTACCGGTGAGTTGGTCCAATCCACAACCCTCTCACCAAGACACGGTATTCGCACCGGAACCTTGCCCCCTCTGCCAAGCACACACGCGCGCCCCGCCACTCGCGTACGCACGCGCATGCGCTCGAAGCTACACACCGACTTGTGTAGCGCCTTGGATCGTCACACAAGCAAGCACACACCGGTGGGCACACGCTAGCAACCCCTGCTAACCACCACCAAGCTTGCACACCAGAAACTAGGGAGCTAAAGGTTGTATTGCAAATTGTAGAATGTCACTTTTATACCTACCAGTCTGCACATGCTACTGTCTAGACGATTCTAGCGCTAGACGGAACTAGAAGCTAAGATATTCTTGCAGAATCTTGTAGTACACTTCTAGACCTTTCCAACGCACCAAAGATCTCCTACTTTGCTGCTCATATGGTCAAGTTATACTACTTGGCGCCAGGCCCTTCCAGAAATCTGGTCGAGCCCTTCTCGACTGGCCCTCCGTTTTCTGGCACCTTCCGGACTGGTCTTGGGGCCCCGGTCGATATCCGCGGCAGACTCATAACTCGCCGATATCCGCCACAAGTCATTAAAAACATGTACCTTACAAATAAGGCCTAAAACGGCCATGAAAATCACAGAATTTGGCCTTGACTGTTACACTCCTCCCCCCCCAGGTGAGCTTCGTCCTCGAAGCTCGCGAGGTTGTCGTCGAGCAAGATAGGCACGCACAACGTCTTGAGCATTAGTTAAGTGTGCCTCTGGCTCCCAGGATGCTTCATGCAACGGATAGCCCTTCCATTTCACTAAGAACTTGCGTACGCCATGCACAAACTTCTCACTAAGGATGTCTTCTACCACCCACTCGGGTTCACCGTCCGTGCCAACTTCGGGGGGTGGCCTTTCTGGCGGTTGTCCTCGATATGCTTTCAGAAGGGAGACGTGAAAAACGGGGTGCACACGCATGGTGTCGGGTAGCTCCAACTTGTACGCCACGTCCGAGATAACTTTGCTGACCTTAAATGGTCCCAACCAGCGTTCATTCAGCTTGCGAACTCCCGTACGCACCTGGACGTGCTTCGCGGAGAGTAACACAATGTCGCC
>RHPI01000193.1:328056-358537 GCA_009103225.1 Chlorokybus atmophyticus
GATAGGGGGGTGAGTGCGTGGGTGGGTGCGTGCACACGTGTATGCCACGGCGTACGTGCGTGCGTATGTGTGTGCGTTTGTTACAATCATAGACTCACATGTGCCCATGCTAGTGCATAATGCAAGCTTGCAAGCACTCATTGTGCATATAATGCCATGCATAACAACAGCTGTCGCTAACCGCCTAACAAGCTTGCATAAGTTTATGCCACCTTTAATATCAGTCCGCTCATGCTATATCTTACTCTGAGAAATGCTGCATATATCAAGTCGTTATACACCGTTTTCAATGAAACATATCAAATTATGATTCAACGCTACGGATACAAACCATTTTAGCGACACGAACTATTCGTGCGGGCCTCGTTTTATGAGCTAGGCATTTCAGTGGCACTGATTGTCCCTTGCCCTTGCATACGGGTATCGATCATGCTATTGCAGTAAGTCATGTTCGGCAAATGTTATGGTATTCCTCATTGCTTGATACAAACAATATTAATCATCACTTCGCGTTCATTCACTCATTTACTCATAAAAGTGTGCAAAGTAAAACAAAACGACATATTCAATATTTAGCATTGGGGGGGGAGTAAGTCTCAAGCATTGGAGTATGCTTGAAGTCAATAGGACTTATATGTAAATGCAATGGGTCTTTCCAAGATGAAGAACCACTCCAAGTGGACTTTGATTTCGCCTAATTTTGAACCAACTTGCTCGAATAGGCATACAACAAGACTACCCAGCACACTCATTTCACTTATGGCGGGGAGGGCAAGCCGATTTTGCACTTTCCTCCTACATGCAGCAGTAGTTGGGGCCGAGAAATTCGGACTTCCCCCGCGCGAAATGGTCATCTCCTTGCGGCCAAAGCGCTTACCAATTGGTGTTCCCCCCCGGGGATGCGCTCGCACTTATGAATTGCACTTTCATTCCGATCCATTTTGTCTCGCGTTGCGTTCATAAGCGGGATGTCTACCGCATCGAGCGGAACAGAAAACAATGTTTATGCAAAACACCGCAAGTCAATGCCATCAAATAGCGAGACTCGTTCAAAAAGCTTAACCAGTGTGTAGTAAGTTCAAGTAACTACTTTGTGATAGGAGTGACAAAAAAAAGGGGCTTCTGCGGCGTGTCCAGCGTATGTTATTGCAGCAACTTCGCGTGCCAGGGCGTATCACAGCAACCATTAGGCGCATCATGCACATCCAGGCCGCACCACTTCAGTAGGGCGGTTACTGCTGCTGCTGCCACATGCTTCCATCCCCTCACAACCGTTACAGTAACCTGCTGCTGCATCACGCGCATCAGGGGTACCGCAGCGGCCGCTGCGTGGCTGGACACAGCATGTGTCCTCTGATGCAGCGGAGTTGCTGTTGGGTGGAACTGTGCAGCAATTGTTGAAGCTGCGCAATGCTGCCTCTGACTCACCCTCGTGCCTGCAACAGGAGGAAAGTGCTGTTTGTTGCTTGCAGCACCCATCGGTGGAGCAACTCTTTGGTTCAATCGTGTCGCCCTTATGACAATGAGCAGCTTTGCACTTGTCACCGCAGCCTGAAGCCTGTTGAATTGAAGCAAAACCGCGCCAGCGCAATACACTGAGGCCGTTCATTGTCACGAGGACGGCCGTTCCGACGTCCACCAGCACGGCTCCCCACAGCGTGAAGTAGCTCAGCGCTGCAAGCGTCAGCACAACCACCTGCAATACACACACTCCAAGTGAGGTGGACATGAACAAGATAGCGATATGGCTGTTGGTATGGGTAGCGCTTGGTGTTCTTGCCTTGGTTATGACGCTAATAGAGATGTTCTGGATGATGACAGTGCGGACAACGCGGCTGAGACGCACAAGTGCCGGTAGCACACGCAAGTCGTTGGTGAATATTGCCACGTGCGCTGCTTCCAATGCCACCGCTGCACCTGCATTGTCCATGCAAACCCAACAGCTTGAGCAGCTTTTGCATTTGCACACTCACACACAAGCCAGTCTACTGCCAATAGTGGCAATGAATTTGCAAATTGGTGTCGCGTACTGAAAGCATATGAGAGACCACCATCACACCTCAATCCAAGCAATTTGAAACCTAACAACGCACTTCGCGCCACAACTCCCACATTCATCAATGCACAAAGAACACGAGTTACATCAACAGGGAGTGCTAAACATACCGCCGACACCCATGGCAATGCCAACATCAGCGCCGGCCAGCGCAGGCGCATCGTTCACGCCATCACCCACATGCACCACTTGTTTGTACACCAACTGATAGTGCTTCACCTGCAGGAAGCCCCAATTGAGTACAGGGTCACTCAAAGAAGCAGTCAATCTTCCAAACACACCTTTTGCAGTTTTTCTTCTGGCAACATTTGCGCATGGACCCGGTCCTCCTCGATGCCGGCAACCGTTGCAACAGCCTGAGCGCTGAGCGCGCTATCGCCGGTGAGGATGGCGCAGGAGAAGCCGAGCACGTGCAAAGAGCGGATGGCCTCGGAGGCTTCCGGCCGCGCCGCATCGCACACCACCACAGCACCCAGGAGTTCTCCTCCAACGGACGCCCAGCAGAGGGATGCGCCTGAAGCAGACGAGCTGGAACGGTGTTTTCTCCTGACATAAAAACAACAGAAAGAAAACTGACCAAGTTGTCCCCAACGTTCTTCAATTGGGTTGATCGTCCCCTCGTCACAGCACACGCCCTCGCTGTGCAGCATTGCGCGGTTGCCCACGACGGTAAGTTTTCCGTCGATGTACGCTTTGAGCCCTTTGCCTATGACGCACAGATCCGTGGCTTGCTTCAATGCAAATTGGTGCTACGGCATACAATGCCACAAGAATGCGTGTACCTGCAACGGACACAAACTCGTCCACGCGCATGCTTGATTCGATCCCTTCCGCGGCAGCTTTGCCTACAAGCGCTGCAGCCAGAGGGTGAGCAGACTTCTGTTCCAGCGAAGTGGCAAAGTACAGCAGCTTTGCGCGTGTGGCGGGCTCCAGCACCTCAACATGCAACACCTAAAAAGCCACACGTGGTTCATGTGCTGCTCTTAACCAATACATGTGCAGCGTTCACTCTGACCTGGAAGCGGCCCTCAGAGAGAGTGCCCGTTTTGTCAAAAGTGACCAGCTTTGCTCCGGCAAGCGCCTCGAGATGTTGGCCACCCTTGATGAGAACGCCATGACGGGCGGCCTTGGCAATGCCAGCCACGATGGTCACTGGTGTGGAGATCACGAGGGCACACGGGCATGCTGTTACAAGCACTTGAAGGGAGAGATACACCCAATCCTGGAAAGGCAGGGCAAGTGGCTCAACTCAGTAGGTGCTCACTGAACACAGAATGACCCAAGCACACACGCCTTGTAATCACCTTACCTTCAACTTATCCACACCAATCGCCGCCGGTATAACGACTAACAACACGCAAGCCATCACCACAGTAGGCGTGTAGTATGTTGCAAAGGTGGTTACCAAGCGCTCGGTGGTCGACTTCTGCGCTGCTGCCTGCAGAACGACGTCAACAACTTGAGATGTGCACATGCACGCCGCCACCAACCTGCTCAACGAGGCAAGCCATGCGGGCCACGAAGCTGTCATCAACCGAGGCAGTCGTCGTGACTTCAAGATACCCGGCACCTACATTCATCGTTCCTCCCAACACCTGGGCATGGCATGTGTGACGACTGGAGACGCACACCTCAAATTCAACGTGCACGTGAGATGCCAAAATCACAGAAACTTGCCTGGTCGCCAGGCTTTTTGGCAACGGAAGCGGACTCTCCGGTGAGCACGCTTTGGTCCACCCGCGACTCGCCGGCAACCACGCAGCCATCCAGGGGCACCTTCTCGCCAGGCTTCACCAACACAGTTGTGCCGACAGCCACAGATTCCACTGGCACCACCGACACTGGACAGAAACCATGGATTGACTCAACAATTGGTAGATGAAATGACTGCAAACACTGAATGATCCGTGTGCACTTACGCGTGTTGGCCACGACAGCAGTCTCCGGCTTGAGGGCGAGCATTGCCGAGATGCAGTCGGAGGCGCGGCGGTTGCAACGGTCTTCCAACATCTTTGCGTATGCAAACAGGACGACCACGGCAGCCGCCTCTACGTAGTCGGCGATGGCAATGGCCCCAATCACCGCAATTGTCATAAGCATGTTAATGTCCAGCATCTGTGCATAGAAGAGTGTGTGTGAGTCGCTTGCCAACATGCCTGAGGACTGTGCGTGTGTGTGTGTGCGTGCGTGGGTGCAATCGTACCCGGTAGCGCAATGCTTGCAGCGCGCGAAGGGCGACACCAGGCCCTGCGAGAGCAACAGCTCCGAGAGCAATATACTGGAAATTCTCCAGCCAACGTGCGTTGGTGGGGCCGGACAGATAGTGCAGAAGAGCCAGGCCAAGCAGAACTGTTGCCAGGATTGCTACACACACACATGTACCCTGAATTGCCTGCTGTACTTCATGTGATTGTTGTGTGCTCATGTTGAATACGGTGAGTACCGCGTTTGGTTGGGAGCCAGCTGTGGCGAGACTGTGCGAATGCACGCGGTGGCTGCATGGTAGCATCCAACTCTGCGGCATTCAGCGCGGCTACCAGCTTGTCCACGCCAATGATCTGCGGGCTGTGCCGCACGAGCACCATCCTCGTTGCAACAGCCACTTCTACCTGCAACGATGCCATTCAATGAAGGCACGCACATTGAAGCAAAGGACTCAACACATGCATCCCACCTTATCCACCCCAGGGAGTCCCTCCAAAATGTTGTTGATAAGGCGCGCTTCTGACGCGCAGCAGATATTGTTGGCGTAGATTCTGCTCGTTACTGTCAATTGAACGGGAATGCCTTCATCATCCGCCTCCGTGATCTCTGGTATTGTGGATGACAACAGGGGACTTCTCTGCTTGTGACTGTGCTGTGCGCTCGCGCGAATGCTGTTGACACAAACACGACAATGCATCCTTAATACCAGTTGCACTGCATGCGGGCTAGGTCAATGTGGACGAGCCTACCGTTGTCTGATGACATTCACACGCCCGTGCAAGACCACCGCGATCTCCGCTCCCGCCTCGGTCATGCACCGGCTCTTGCAGCACACGCCGGGTGCTGGCAGGACATGGTGCAGCTCATCTCCCACCTGCCAAGCATGACACAACAGCATGTTGCAACCTGGTTGCAACAAGTTCACAGTTGCTGCAGTTGATGATGATGATGGCTGCCTGAAGTCAGAGTCAATGTTGTGCATGCCCATGTCAAACTCAACTATGCCGAGGCCAACCCTTTTGCAGCTTACTGAGTGAATGATGGACATTGAAAGCAATTGGTTACGACAGCCTTACAAGGTAATCTTCGTGATCGTTGTGCGGGATGCGCTCGTGGCCGCAGTCTGAGCCGTGTGTGTGGCCTTCCAGCAACACGGTCACGGGCTGGCAGGGCTCTGAGGTGCGCAGTCGGTGTGTCGCGTGCGTGCCGTCCTCCGCCGTGCAAAACAACTGAACACACGCGCAAGGTATTAGCCAAAGTCAACAGTGAGTAGACAAGCAATTTGTCTCACACTCTTGCAGCACACACCTTGCCGTTGACGACGCTGCCAATGTGACCGTCGTGCTGCAGCAGAGTGTGCGTGCAGCTGGAGGTCCCACAGCAAGGCTCGGGTTCGGCACCGTCGTGCACGACAACGTCGACAAGCGCGCTGAAGCTCATGCTAATCGCTCGTCGATTGCTACCAATGCTCAGCCTCCTGTGGCCTGCAAACATGAGGCTGAATAAACGCTCTCTCATGCTTGATGAGGTTACAAACAAGCCTCGCGTGCATGCTGACATAAGGTTCATGAGGCACACTACAGTGCAGCACATCAACTACGCCAGCTGGCGAGGAGTGTTGATAGCAACAGGCAAACGTACGATAACAGCTCGCACAAGTTTGACAATGTGCACTTGCCAAACGCAGTTGTCAACATGTCGCCAACTGCAGACAGCCACTGCATGCCGGCATTGAATCTTCAATGACATAACTCACCTGCTTACTGACCAAGCAACCGGCAGCAGCCGCACCAGCCTGCCTTATCGCCTCCGCCTACGCCTCCGCACTATCTCCTCAGAGCGCACCCCGCCCCGCAGCTGCGGCGGTTGCTGTGCAAGGCTGCAATGCTGGTGTACACTGCACCAACCCACATACCCGCCACACAGCAATGCGCTGTTGTTGTTGTAATCGCCCAGTCGCCATGGCCGCCTGTGAAGCCGTAAATTTAGCGAATGAGGCAAACATTGGCGAATGTTGATGTTATTGAGATTCAACAAGTACAATATGTTGTAAATTGTCTATACTGTCTTGCCTAGTGTCTATAGTGCATGTACAACATGCACTGTAGTGAAGTTGATGGGCTCTTAGCAATGTAACCAGGAAAGTGAGAAGGCTTGCGGCCGCCGTCACGCCGTTACTAAGTCACGCCGTCGGATCGCGTGACGCGACCCTTGGGTAGGGCACGTTGCCGTCCGCCATAGCCAGTCATCCATGAGCATCTTCAGGCTAAAACAGTTTACGATGCCTGTTGACGCGGTCTGTGAGTGCGGAACTTATGCCACCGTTCGAATCCGTGGCCCCACTAGCTGACATCTTCGTACACGCCGAAATACATCACGAACGGTGATGATATTAATGACGCTTTCTGCAGAGGTGACGCACCCCTCAGTCACCAAGTCTCGGTTCACCGAGTTAGGTTATGCTTTAACCTACATAAGCATGGACTTTTACCCATGATTTCTCCTTTCATCGTCACTACATGTACGTCAATACGCATACTGCATATTGACGTACATGATCATGCACGTCAATATGCATTGACGTGCATAATCACGTGTTATAGTTAATGTGGCTATTTTCGTGCATCTTTGTTTGATTAACTGCATAAGTAGCCTATTAAGATCAGCATAGAGGCTAGTATAAAACGCATAGTAGTTCAATGCTGCTGCGGTTCAGCCTAAGAGCAATTGCTCAAGCTGCCCCCTGCAATACATCAAGCTTTTTGGCTTGTGTTTGCTTGTATTTGTGTTGCACGTGTGCACACGTTTCGTATGCTCAGTATGCATGTCTTCATACATGTTTTTGAGTATGTCATGCCTAGACATGACCTATACACAATTTAGATCGAATGAGGTCCGATCTAACGGCCTGTATCTGTTCCTTGCCGCTCAACCAATTGGAGGCTGGACATGCGGCATGCGCGGAGGTTTCGCGCGTTTAACGGTGCCAAACCAGACTTTGCCGGTTGCGACCTTTACTTTAATCAATTGTAATCACTTGTGCTTCATGTAACACTTGCAATGCAAGTGTTTGAGGGTATTTTCACCCTGTTTCTCTTAGCTCTTATCTTGATTACCATACTATAGAAGGTGGGTCTACAGGGTTTTCCTGTGGACTGCCCCTCACTTCCTGCAGATCGATAACAGCGCAGTTGAACAGCGGCGGCGTTGGTGGTGGCCATGAGGCGTTTTTTAAAGGCGGCGGCAGCATCCAGTCCCGGCGAGGGGCTCTGCTTGGCAGCTAGGGAGATTAATTGGCGGCCAAGGCCAAGGCCAGTCTAGGGTTGGCCCAGGCGACCAGTCCGCATCGACTTCGCATGAGGCGCTGAGGGAGGGCCAGCCAAGGCGCAGGAGCGATTATGGCGGGGACGGCGGCAGCGGTCAGCAGGTGCGCCTATGGTTGTATGGTGTGAACTTGGTGAGCGCGCGTTTCGCTCTCACTCTATATGCTTCTATTGTCTGTGCGTTTGATATGTGTGTGTGTGTGCGCGCGCGCGTGCTCGCTCTGTGTGTTGCCCGGTGCCTAGCATGGACAGGTTGAAGTGGCCGCATTGTTGGCCTGGTGAGTGCATGCTCTAATCTCAATCATGGACAGGTTTTGTAACGGAGTGCTACCGCTATGCGGTTCCCCGCCCTTATTTAATTAGAAATAAGGGTCTCAACGGGATAAACACAGCCATTAAAGTCGTATTTGGGCCTTTATAGGCCCTAATAAGGTGTCATGTTATACAACACCAATATCGATATGAAACATGAGTCTCAAGTCGATATCGGCCGCATGGCGGCGCAGCTAAGGCAGCGACCGCCATAGCAGGGGGATCTTTCGATGCCCTGGCTGCCAGCGGGGGCGGCGGCGGCGACGTGGCTGTAGTTGGTGGTGTTGGGGTAGGGGATTAAAGGGGGCGTTAGCACCTCCCCCTTCTTACATTTGGTATCGGAGCGAGGGCGTGGGGGCCTGGGGGGGCGGCGATGGCTTCGGCGGCGGCGGGGCGCAGAGGCGGCAGTCGGCACTGCTTAGTGCCGCTGTCAGGCCGGCGGCCTAACAGCGGCGGCAGCGGCGGCAACTAGCAGCCGCTACCTACTAGGGTGGGTAGTGGTAGTTGTTATCTGTTGTTGTTGTTGTATAGTTGTATAGTTGTATAGCGCTGCTGTTGGCCTAGCCTAGCCTTGCCTTGCCTTGCCTTGCCTTGCCTTGCTTGCTTAGCCTAGCCTAGCTTGCCTGGCCTAGCCTAGCTTGTTAGTGTGAAGGGGAGGCGGCCACTCAGGCAGCCTCACCTCAAGTATTGCATCCCAGCACATCACTTGTAACTTGATTTTACAAATTACTTGTGATTGTGCTCGTGGGGCTGCTACCACGTGGATTCATGGTGGTATAAGGGGGCGTTGTGGTTGTTTACACTTCTCCCACCCCAAGAAAGCAGTCTAACGCCAACTTAGGCTGTTTTGGCCGCCATTTAGTGCGGTAGGGCTAGATTTGTTCAAGGCGGCCGATATCAACCCTCGACTCACAACTTGTTGATATCGGCCTGCAGGGCTGATTCGATGAGAGTTTGGCACCTTTTGTGTCATTTACAATTGTGAGTAGGGTTGTACAAAGTGAAAACTTTGAGTTGTTGTAGCTTGTGAACCGCCGTGTGGATTTGCGTGCGGTTTGTTTACAAGCGAGTGTCTTGTTAAGAGGTGTTGGGCAGTTATTTTACGTGCTGTTTAACCCAAGTATAGCACCTTCAAATTAACAAGAGAGAAACAACAAATTTTGACACTTTCAGAGTGCACAACTCGTGTGCTTGTGCACTCGTGCACTTGCAAACTTCTTGACGGCTTGTCTCCTTGGGCAGATGTCTCACCAAGGAGAGGAAGGAGGGATGTATCCCGTACCTGAGGATTCATCCTATGAGCCATGGAGTGATGAGGAAGTGAAGCACTTGGACACGAGTGGTGGTTATAGTGTCAGTGAGGAGGAAGAAGCCAAGTCCAAGAGTGGTGAAGCTGCTTCAAAGAAGTCCTCTCATGATGACCAACCTATGGACGCTCAGAGCATCATCGGAGCGGCCATAGCGAAGTACACATCAGAGCGTGAAGCTCTTCTTGCTGCACACCCCCAGCTTCGCAAGGAAGTGTGGGATGAGTGGGCGCAGCAAGTCCGTAACGCATATGGGACTTCGCGGCACTCCCGCGCGCAAGCAAGGATAGTGGTGGTTCGCATGATCGAGCACGAGTTGACGTGTAATGTACCGCAACTTATGCGCACAGATCCGGCAGTGGCCACTCTTATGCCTACTTATGACAAACCAGGCCCGTATATAGGCCAGAGGATGGCGTTCGAGGCTCTCACCTTATTGACGGTGGAAACTCAGAAGCGTTGCAAGGACCTCTTTTGGTACTTAGGGTCTGAGCTGGAGGAAAGGTTAGCTCGAGAAGAGCGCTTGACTGCACGCCTCGATGCTATGCAGCCCGAGTTGGTGGCATTACGCCAGCAGGTGGCAGGGGCTACTACTATTGTAGCAGGGACATCATTTGGCCTACCCGTCACGGCGCTGAACAAGCCCAATGAGAAGTTCAAGCCCAATGGGGCTGTGAACATTCATGATTGGGTGGTGAATGTAAAGCGCTACTTGGCTGCACTTCAGCGACCAGTTAGTGAGCATACATCTGTTGCTGAGTTGCTCATGCCACCTGACGCTTTGGCCAAATGGGCGCGTCAAACGGAGGATGGTGCTTCCAAGACTGTGGAGGCATTGTTTCAGTTCTTGGTGGAGCGCTATAGTGGCATGGACCCGGATACTGCTACTTGCAACAAGCTTACCAAGCTGCGACAGAGTGGTCGGGCAGCTTCGGTGTACTTGCAGGAGTTTCAGGCACTTATTGGTCGTGTTAACAGTGGGCGCATGCCCATGGACAAGGCTGAGCAGTTTGACCTGTACAAGCGCGGCTTGGATGCGGGCTTGGGTGACTGGTTGCAGTACAACACGTCGACGGGGCAACCTTTCAAAGGTGTGTATCTGTTTAATGACGATGCTGCGGCTGTGCAGGACAAGTCACAGGTGGTGGCTTCAGTTAAGCCACATGCGGGAGGGGGGAAGCGGTTCCCTCCACCAAGTGCGCATGCGGCGAAAAAGGCCAAAACCTCATACGCACCTGCGAGTGGTGCTACGCCTATTGCAGTACGCGCCTGCTACGTGTGCCATCAGCCAGGTCACATTGCGAAGAACTGCCCAACCAAGGGAAAGGGCAAGGCCAAGAAGGTTGAATAGGATTACGTCGTGACTAATGTACCTTCATCTAGTGGTCAGTTGCTAGTGTTACATGCAGCAAACTGGTTTGATGAATTGTCTTGTGTACATGTAATGACACATGCATGGCAAGCACAATAAGCTGCCACTTTTTGATAATGAAAAAGTGGATGACCAGGCTTGTGTGCTAGTGCATGTAGAATTTGACATGCTAACAGACGTTTTGTGCACATTGTGTGAGTTACAAAATAAACACACGACACTGAGTGTAGTTGTCATGGTGCCGAAGTATCATGAACCGTGGCTAAAGCATACTCGGGGCGGGGGGACTGTGTTGAAACAATTCACAAAGCGTGCGACTGGGACAGTGCGGTTGTCAGCAATATTGCTTAACCCGCGCGTCAGTCACGGAATCTTGGCTACCTTTAAAAAGCGAGTAGTACCTTTATTGTGGACCTTCACAGGCACGGCACAGAGTATTACTAGCTCGTTCTTAGTTGACATCGGGGCAACGCATAATTTCGTCGAAGAAAAATGGGTTATGCGCAATAAGATAGCGTGTAAACCCTCAGCATTCTCAGCTGCTGGTGCTGGGGATACGTTATCGGTAAAAGGTGAAATCAAGTTCAAAGTTAAGACTGGTAGTCATCAAGCCAATTTAATTTTCATCGTAGTGCCCATTGACATAGTTGGTGTTGATGTGGTATTTAGCCAAGAATGGCAGAATCAAGTGTCTATGACATTAAATGCTGCTGCACGGCTGTGCACAGTAAAGAAGGGGCGTAAGCGCATCACTTTGTCCGTGCAGGGGTTGCATAGCCTAGAATACAAGCAAAGAGACCCTGCGTAACTTACGGCGCTTCAAATGAAGCGTGCGTTACGTAAAAACACACCTGCTTTTTTAATGCACTTAACGTCGAGTGATGATGTAGTGCCTTGCAATACAAAAGGTGTGGCGGACATCATTGAGAAATTTCAGGATGTGTTCTTAGATGAGTTGCCGGGCTTGCCTCTTGATCGAGGTGTTGGACACACAATACCATTAATTCCTAATAGTGAGCCTCCATTTCGGCCTATATATAGGTTGAGTCCTCGTGAGAGGGGAAATGGAAACACAGATAAAAGAGTTATTGGAAGAGGGATTGATTGAACCAAGTTCTTCAACCTTTGGCGCACCCATATTTATTATGAAAAAGAATGGGAATGGGTTGCGCATGTGTGTGGATTACCGTGCTCTAAACAAGATCACGGTAAAGAACAGATACCCGTTGCCAAGGATTGATGCTGTGTTTGACAAGTTGTCAGGGAATGCGACTTTAGTACGCTAGACTTAACAAGCGGCTATCATCAAATCCGGATTCATCCTTCGGATGTCTATAAAACAGCATTCATAACACCTACAGGCCATTATCGATACAAAATGTTACCTTTTGGATTGACTAATGCACCCGCTGTGTTTCAGAAGGAAATGAATAAAAATTTTGGTGACATGCTTGGTCAACATGTCATGATATACTTGGATGACATCATTGTCTTTGATAAAACAAAGGAAGAACATAGGCAACACTTGGAAGCGGTGTTTGAAAGATTGCGCAAGCATCGTTTGTTGGCAAATCTCACCAAGTGTGATTTTTGTAAAACGGAGTTGCCCTTTCTTGGGCACATTGTGAGTGGTGCAGGTATCAAACCTGACCCTCGCAAAGTGCAGATTATGAAAGAGTGGCCCCAACCATAGAATATCCATCAACTAAGGTCGTTTCTAGGGTTGGCAAACTATTTTCGCAAGTTCATGATGGGGTACTCGACGGTTGTCATGCCTTTGACTAAACTGTTGCGTAAAGATGCCCCATTCACTTGGACAACAGCACAAGACACTGCTATGCAAAAGGTGAAGTTGGCTATAGCGTCGGCGCCGGTGTTAGCACTGCCCAATTGGGACAAACACTTCACAGTGGTCAGTGATGCATCAACACTTGCGTGTGGTGCGGTACTATTGCAAGATGGTAGACCTTGTGCTTATGAGAGTAGGAAGTTCATTCCTGCAGAGGTGAACTACACTACGACAGAGCAATAACTATTGGGTTTAGCTCATGCTCTCGAGACATGGAGATGTTACTTAGAGGGTGTTCAGTTCACTGTTGTGACTGATCACAACCCGTTGGTGTATTTCTCAACACAGCAAAACTTGTTGAGACGGCAAGCGCGCTGGAATGAATTTTTGTCCGGGTTCACTTTTGATTGGGTGTATCAGCCGGGCAGAACCAATGAGGCTGACCCTTTATCGCTGCCCGTCATTATTGGCGGTGATGCGCGCGCAATTACTCGCGACACGTAGCACGTTGTTGTCTTCTGATGATGAGTTTGTGCAAACTGTTGTACAGGGGTACACTTTGGACCCGTGGTTTATTAATGTAGACAACTTACCAAAGTTTGACAAACGTAACAATCTGTGTTACATGAACAACAGTTTGGCGATGCCTGCTCATGCTGCGTGTAAAATGCATAGCAGATGTACACGATCCACCTTACGCTAGGCACTTTGGTAATCGCAAGACCACTAAGGCAGCGCAACAGTTGTATTGGTGGCCATCGTTGACTGCTGTTGTTAAGCGGTATGTGAACACGTGTGACAAATGTCAACGTGACAAAACGTTACGTCAAAAGCCCGCTGGGCCACTGCGGCCGTTACCACTTCCTGACAGTAAGTGGAAAGTGTGAGTATGGACTTTGTCACTGAGCTCCCTGAGACAGCGTTGGGTCATACTGCGGTTGCAGTGTTTGTGGATCGTTTAATCAAAAAAGTTCACATTGTTCCTTACCGTACGGAGATAGGCTCCTGTGATCTAGCGATGGTTTTTGTCGCGTTAGTGTTCAAGTTGCATGGCTTGCCTCGCAATAGTGTCTCTGCTCGTGACCCGAGGTTTGTGGCTCAGTTATGAAAGTCGCTATGCAACTTCCTGCAGAGACAGCAGCATATGAGTACCGCTTATCATTCGCAGACTGATGGTCAAACTAAATGCGCCAATTAAGTAATTGAGGAGACCATTCGGCATTATGTGAGTCCGAATCAGTCTGATTGGGATATTTATCTTCCAATGGCTGAGTTCGCGATTAACAATGCATGGCAAGAGAGCGTGCAGGAAACTCCGTTCTTTATAAATTACGGAGTGCATTCATAAAGTCCTGCGAGTAGTAAGTCGCCAGCTAACGACTTGACTCGCGAGCCTGCAGCACGCGAGATGGCTGCGGCCATGCAAGACAGGTTAGCATTGGCAAAGAGCTGTCTGCGCGCAGCGCAAGACAGACAGAAAGCCCAAGCTAATAAGCATCGTAGGCAGGCCGACTATGTGGGCAATTCGGTGCTTTTGAGCACTAAAAACATATTCATCAAGGGAGTGGGTACCCGAAAATGTTTCCCTCGCTGGATAGGCCCCTTTAAAGTGGTCGATTAGGTCGGCACTCACGCGTATCGTTTGGAGTTATCACATTCCATACGTGTATGTAATGTGTTTCATGTGAGTGTAATGAAACGGTACCGTTCACACGGTCAGGTTCAACCTCCTCCACCCCCAGTCGCAGTGGATGGCGATGATACTTTCGAGTATCAGGTGGAAACAATTCTGAGTCACTGTAAGCCACGACGCGGACGCGCGCCAACTTACTTGGTGAAATGGAAAGGGTATGGTGTTGAACACAACACATGGAAACCCAAAAAGAATCTTACCAACTGCCAGGAGATTCTTCGGGCGTACTGGAGTGATGTGTCCGCACGCAGACGGCAAAAGGGTGCTGGCAGACATCTTTACCGCTTCGGCCCTGGTTCTTTTTTCAAAATTTTTTCACTCAGGTTTTCACTGCTCACGGTGGGGCCTTGCTAACCCTTCAATGCGGACATTAAAACCTAAGTAGGGGGAAATGTAACGGAGTGCTACCGCTATGCGGTTCCCCGCCCTTATTTAATCAGAAATAAGGGTCCCAACAGGATAAGCACAGCCATTAAAGTCGTATTAAGGCCTTTATAGGCCCTAATAAGGTGTCATGTTATTTAACACCAATATCGATCTGAGACATGAGTCTCAAGTCGATATCGGCCGCATGGCGGCGCTGCCAACGCAGCGACCGCCATAGCGTGGAGCAGCATCTTTTGATCCTGGCTGCCAGCGGCGGCAGCGGCGACGTGGCTGTGGTTGGTGGTGTTGGGGTAGGGGATTACAGGGGGCGGTAGCACCTCCCCCTTCTTACAGGTTTGCTTGTGCATATATGCCCACGCTCTCAAGATTGCAAGCAGTCTTGCAAGTTCAGACCAGGTGGGTTGCACCTCCGCAGATAACTGCTACTTGTTGTACATTTTGTTATTGCTTCCATATGCTGTCATGTGTAACTGCTTTGTTGCAAGTTATTTAAGTGCATAAGCTCAATAATTTGTCACATGCAGCTTGACCTCTCAGATACATTAGTCATTTAATTGCATGCGTTGTTGTGGAGATTGAGATGCAGTTGCAGAGGAGACCACCACAATCGTGTGGAATATATCGAGGGGTACAAGTGGCAGCTGGTTGGCTCGAAACATCAATGACACCCCCAACATGATGAGGCAGCAGCAATGGTGCTGCCCTGCTAATTTCAGCCTGCAGTCTAGTTATGCTTGAGTGGTTTTGTGTGTGGTGTTCTTATAGCTTTACTAGCCGCTTCATTCCGCCTCATTGTTTATTACTCGCAATGGCCTCGAAGTTGAGGATCGTGCTTGGGATTACGACAATTTCGTGATGAAAACGGAGTATTTCGCAATGCTCGTTGACTTTGTGGACGACGGAGATAAAGCATTTGCGTCGTAATTTAAAAATGTTGCATGTAATGATGGAGTTGGTCGATTCATGGTGTCACATTGTGGTTGTAATGTGTAATGCATGTGTTGGACAGTATTTTGTTGCGCAATCAATACAAGCAATTGCATTACGCGAGTTGACACTGATTTGTTCGATTTACGACAGTTGTAGTTTTTGCTCTTAAAACAAACCCGTCAACCGTACAATTGCAATTGGCTATTGAAAGTTGCTCTCTGTGACAAGTAACGGCATACTCGTTGATGTTGCAGTTTATTTGTCAATATATGATTCTGCGAATGAGATGATTTAAAAGTGCTATTTCGTGACAATCATGCTTAACGGGGCTATCTGTTGAGGATAATATGTGCCGCAGATAGCTCTCAACTTTTAATATTAATAATCATAATAATCTACATAAAGTTACTACAATTAAACCTATGAAGGCTCATGTGTATCCATTACACGTGAGCCACTTGTGAAAAGAGGGGGGACTTTTTATCCGTTGGTTTTATTATTTAACCGGTGCAAACCGGTTAATCTCGTATTTGTTTGCAGCCCACAGCGGTCGCGTAGTAAAATAAAGCCGATCGACTGCCCGTCGACCGCCAGAATCATCGCGGTTGATTGGCAGTATCCGTTCAATCATTAAGATAGAACGGCGCTGGCCGTTTTCACCGCGCAATGCCGCCAGCCATCCGTCGGCGTCGCGGCTCACGACGTGGGCGCGCCGCGTTTCAGCAACCCCTGCTCGCGACTCCTAACAAGCCTTCCTACCGTATCGGTACCCACAGTCGAAGAGTACACTGTAAGTCCATGAACGCAATATAGTTAGCAGCATGTTTTACGACACACGTACATATCCTATGTGCGCTAATGTTTGATAACTCCGTTTGATTTGATTAGCACAAAGCGATTCATCATCCGTGGAAAGAGTTGTTGCATTAGCGACAACTGCATATAAATAACATCCGCTTGTCTTGTCCGATTGCACAATCGCAGATTATAACAAATCCGACGACACTTATGGTATAGAAGCAATTTTCTGATGTGAGTTGCAGCGCGTATCATTGTTATCTCATCATGTATTGATTGTCATAGCTCTGCTGTAAAGTTATCATTCACTTGCATGATTACTTTCAACCTTGCATTGCTAGCAAAGGTAAGGCTTTTAGTGCTCGCGATGTTATGGGTTGCATCAAATAGCATGGATCACAGTATGGTTGCAGGCAATTGCTCTTTCCAATATGTGTATGCGCAGCGCACGTGGCCCTTCTGCTGAGCATCGCGGCATGCTGCTAGTCTATTGGCATAAGAGCCTTAAACATGGAGTGCTCTCCATGCACCAGGCACAAAAGGGATCGGCAATAGATGTTGTGACATTCATTTCAGCCTGTCCGATCACATGAAAGTTGCTGAACAGGCAAACATGGCAGGGCAAAGCGCTGCTCACAGCATACGAGCAACTCATTGAAGGGTTTGATAAAGCCGTGTAGCTCTCCCTTTTATATACCTCACTGTGCCGAACAAGAATGACAAATTGCGCATGTGCGTAGACTATCGTGCCGTAAATGAGCTTGATTGGGAATACATATGCTTTGCCAAGAATTGATGATTATTTATGATTATTTGTTTAATCAGTTACCGGGGAGCTACTGTGTTCGGTGTTTCTGGATCATGTGTTGGGGTAAAATTAAATCCGCATAATACCAAAAGATTTGCCCAAGACAGCGTTCAAAACATGTGTGGCCACTTCCAGTACAAGGTGCTGCTTTTTGGGCTGAGCAATGCACACTTCCCTTGCATGTACTTAATGGCGCAGCCGGTGACAACCAAGCGCCATCTGTCTTACAACCAGATGCTGTCAGTCCAACAATCTGACGGGCTCGCCCCTTGCATGTTGTGTTGAGCATAGCCCTTGTATGCATAGCATATGAATGCACATTACCTACATGCGTGTTTACATGCATAGATCACCTACGCAGCGATGCACTTGGAGTGCATTAGTGCCTTGCCACTTGCATGTGATGCATGCTTGTATTTGCTTGTTGCAGTGTGACTCACATATTACACGAACTCTGACTTGCATTGCCCATGGTATGCTGCCGTGGTGAGACGGTTGGAGGTTAAGTGTGACATGTTGTTGATCTTGCAGCTATTGCAATTATCGAGCAAGTGATCGTTACAACCTTATGTCATCATGTCCTTCATTGTAGTTGGCAGAATAAATCACTTATGTTGCCAATGGGTGCAATGGCACAAACATAATTGTAACATGCTTTTTGTGTCTCTGTGCTGTTCACATGCGCTGAGCATTGTGCCAATATTAAGATAACACTATTATTGGGGTCTAATCATTAGCATGATGCTCATCTTAATTGTGCAGCTCGACTATTGCTTTAATGATGCCACTCACTTACTTGCTGTTCAGCTTGGCAAACTTATGCACAAGCACCAAAAACTTACAAATGGAAATCCCGCCAGCATAACCGGTGCAGCACCTTGCAGGGGAAGTTGCAGCTTAGCACCAAGGGAGGAGAGGATGACCACCGACCTCTCCAGTCAGCCTCGAGCACATATACGCTAAACGCACTTACGACACTACAACACCACACCCCACAAGGGATGACGCGGAGGGCCCCTTCGACCGCTATTACTAAGCACCCCAAGCACAAGTGGCCCTCTTGTAGGGCAAACACATACTGAGGTCATGATTAATACTGTTCCGATCCTTACTCAAAGTTGCAATTTAGCATTTTTACCACATGCTGCTCTCCCGACCTAGCACACAAGATGTCCAAGGGCATCTAAGCCTCCTGTCACTAAGCGCTGACCTTGCCCCTACATTGGAACCAGCAAACTCCATTTCGAGAGTATCAAACCACCTCGGGTTACTGTAAGAGTAACATGCCTACCTCGGAACTACAAACTCTAACTCCCCTTTTACACATGTACTTGCAAATTGCCCCGGGTGGCACATGCATCACTGGCCTTGCAATTGTCACACATGCGGCAAATCATACTACCACAGTTCAAATCTTGTGGTTTGCCAACTTGGCTCACTATTTCGTAACTGCCACTTCTTGTCGCAACTCAGAGTACAATACCCAAGGCTCACATGCCATGTGCATTGACCAGCTCTGTGCTAGCCCTCATCAATGCCTGAAGTAGTTTAACATACACAAGGCCCCATAGGCTTAAGAGCAGACCGCATGAGAGCACACCCCATAAGCACTACACTCGCTTATGACTTGGAAAACCACTAGGAACAGAGAATGACTTTTGCCTTATGGGCGTGACAATTGCATTCATGTGCGCATTGTTTGTATACGATCTAATTACGGGACCACACAAAACTGTGTTGTTGAAAACTTTACGGTTAAGATCATAAAGTCGCAGTGGCTGCTTATCCCTTTTAGCACTGCTGTGCGGCACATTGCTACAACTTATGTCAATCTTACAACCAATCAATGCAATGTACCTGCAGAGTTGCTTGCCTTTCTGATCCAGCGTGTGGTGTTGCTTGTGGTGGTAAGTTGTGTGGGTCACTTGTTGTCTTCCCTTTATACACTGGGTTTGGCATGTTTTATAGGATGGGCATCATGGAAAGCATGCTTCAACAATACACATAACACAAAACATCATGTCTGCCCGTGCATATAATATGCACGGGCAAACTTGTGGGCAGACTTGTGCACGCATTGAATCTAACATACTCCATATTTGAGTGGTAATGATAAAATTGTTGATAGGGTGTTGGCTTGTATTTGCTGATGCGAATATTATACCGCTCCAGCTTTTGCTGCAACCACAAGTAATGTGATGGACACTCTGCCGGCATTGTGGCAACGCTGGAAGGAGAGACCGCCAAGGGCGGTCAAAAGGTATGCTAAGAGCCTTGCGAGGGCGTTCAGCATCAAGACTGGGTTGCATGACGTTGTGCATGCTCAGCGTCATGAGTAGGGCTGGGACATAACAATTATGTTCGCGAACAAATAACAAGCAAAGAACGTTTTTTGTTTGTCCTGTACACACTACAGAGTTTTAGTAACAAAATGGAGACCCAAAAGAACGTTTTTTGTTCGTTTGCAAAGAGCATGCTGCGCAAACGAACCGGCGCTGCAGTCACGCAGCGTTACGTTGTTACGTGACGCAGCGTGACGCAGTGTGACGATGCGCTGCAGCGTGACCCTGTTCAGCATGTGAGCGGCGTTGTGGGCGGCGGCGGCGGCGGCGGCGGCGGCGAGTGTGCTTTGCTGGTTGTCTCTCACTTTCCAAGGTAGGTACACTCCCTTGATGTCATTGCATAACATGTCTTAATGCATTAGCAGCAGCATTGCACAAGTTGGATATTGACAAGGGTTTTGCACACAGATGTCAGCAACTAACCGGGAGCATAGGTGAAGCCGGTGCCACATCTGGTGGTGCCCCCGATTCTATAGAGATTGAAGGCATCAAATGTATGCTAGCTAATGCATCCATCAACCAAGAACTAGCAAAGGGTGAAGCTAGAGCACTGAGTTGGGCGCAATGGAAGGTAGAGCATAGAAAACTTGCTAGTCAGCGCAGCAAGGCTCTTGGCAATCTAGCATACAATGCCATCAGCACTTGGCGTTGGCTTGAGCCTGTGCTGATTGCCAACAATGAGAGGCTTGGATGTGATGGCGTGCATGCGTTGGGGCTACTTTGTGTATGTGGTGATGTGCACACAAATGTGTCCAACATCCCCAAGCTTCGTGGTGACCATTTTGCCAACGCATGCAAGGGGATTTCTCCATCACAGCATGAGGCTTTAGTAAGTGCACATGCTAGCATTGGTTCATGTCGTAATTGTGTCATTATGCCACGAAAAGATAGGGATTGATATTCGCTTTTATTATGTATGTGATTTGCTGCATGCAGCAACAAGCGCAAGACTGCACCCTCTTATGTGGCAGCACCAGGTGATGTGGAAGCCTGGCAAGCTGCACAAAAGCGTATGAAAGAGAGGGAGAAGTTTGAGTCACAAAGCACGCAGGCAAGTGCAACTTGCTATGCATGCTTGTGTTGGCACCTCTTGCATGTGAACATTGCACAATACCATTGCATGAGCTAACACTGTGTTCAACATGCATGTGCTATTTTAAGAACCTATTTGGCATACCGTAGTGACAATGACACATTCTTTGTGTATGCAGCAAACCAAGATAACCAAGCACACAATCTCTCCTTCAGTGCTCAAGCAGTGGCACGCAAGTTGTGCTTATGGGTGTACAAGAACTGTGAATGTATACCAGTAAGTGCCATAGACTTCCCCAACCTGAAAGACGCCCTGCGCTTGCTCGGCCACCCACGCATTACAAGGAAGTGGCTTTCAACAAAGTACCTTGATAGCATCTTTAAAGAGATTGTGTAGGACTTGGACAAGGACCTGCATCATAAAAATGTAAGTTTTGCTCATAACTCACAGCTCTCCGTTAGAACTCTCAGTCTTGCAGCAGATGTGTGATGCTTGTGTGATAAGTTCGTGCAATCATGTGATGCAGCTGGCCATGGACGGCCTCAAGAAGAAGAACATGAACGATGGCTTTAAAGTTATCAACTATATGATTAATCAGCCCAATGGAGGGGCTGTCTTCTTTGTCTGCAAGCCTACGCGTGGCGAGTGAGTAGATGGCGAGTACTTGTACAGACAATGCAATGAAGTAAGTGTAAAGTGACGTGCACAAGCAGCAAACAGTACATGCATCAAGACAGTGCTGCAAGCTTGTATTGCGCTTGCATCAGGTTAAAAAGGCCTCAACCAACAACGCCGAGCGCGTGATAGGAGTAGTAGCTGACGGGGAGAACCTCAACAAGTTTGTGCTTAAGCGGCTTGAAAGAGAGTTCCATTGAATGGTGTGCATCACCTGTCAGGCGCATGCACTCTCTCTTTTGTTGAAAGACCTATGTCACAAAGTTAAAGGTGTCGACATGGTGGCTATCGTTATGGACGATGCGCATGCCATTGCCACATTCTTCACCAACAAAGCCAAGGGTACTGCTCTCCTTATGGTAATGCATACTTGTTGAGCATCAGATCTGAAGCCTGCTATGCATGCTAAATACTAGCACAACAATCTTACTCTGCTTGTGTGGCAGGCACGACAACAACGCAAGAGTGGCAAGGCCAAGCGCCTGAGTGTGCCACCCGAAGTACGCTTGGCTACATGGTTGACTTGCTGCAAGATGTAGTTGATAGTGCTGAGGCATTGCAGATGACCATTGCACAAGATGAGTGGCATGTGCAATTTGGGAATGATGATGAGGCATAGGCGGTCGCTGACATTGTGCGATCCCCAACTTTTTTGCTAAACGCATCGGCGGCGTTACAATTACTAGCGCCCATCAGAGACCTCATTCACTTTGTAGAAGCAGATTGTCCTTTCATCTCTCAAGTTGTGCCTATGTGGTCATCCATCAAAGACCACGTAAAGAAGGTTGGTGCTCATGCCACAACCAGTTGCATGAATCATGCAGATATTGTTGTCGCAAACACTAATAAGCTGGTTGTGGCAGTGGTGCACAGAGCACTTCTATGAGGAGAGCACTGTTTCACGCATTGTGCAGAGTGGCTGGAAGAAGTGCAAGCATCCGGCATACTACCTCGCATATGTCCTTTTTCCAAACAACCGTGTCCAGGACGGCACGTGTGAGAGGTGTGAATCAGCTTGTTATGGCATGTTTGTTGCTAGCTTAATGCACATCAAGATGTACAGCTGCACTTTGTGCACTTGTGGTCGGCACGGAGCTGACTGACTGTTGCTATACAGGTATTTGCCACCTTTCGCCCAGCTTGACAACGCACAGCTCGAGCTTCTCGAGAAGGAGCTGCACCGCTTGGTTGGCGTAGTCCGGAACTCCTAAGAAGGAGTGGCATTGCACAAGGTGCTGATGGCATTTTTTGCTCATGGGTTGAGCTGGAGATGTTGATGCGGTTCACTTTAATAAGGGACAGCTTAATCCAAAGTTAAAGCAACCCATGTGCGTCAGCGTAGAAGTATGCAGGATGTGCTGGAGTGGGGATGCGAGATACCTCTCTGAAGAAGGTAGCGGTTGTATTATCTTCCATGCACGCTACGTCATGCTCGCCAGAGTGCAACAACTCCGTCTGGCGCTGGGTGTACCGCGACAACCGCGGCAGTCTGATGTTGGAGCGAGCAAGCAAGATGGTGTTCATCAACAGCTTCTATGCATTGCTTGATCGCGTGGCAGATCCCGACTACGACCGCCTTCGAATTGTTGTGCACGCCTTTGAGCGAGGAGGCACGACGCTTCGAGTCACATTTGCGAGGCGTGCGGTGATGAGGATGAGGTTATTACCTTAGAGTAGTACAGTGCAGCTGGTTGAATGCCATACATAGTGCACTGCATTGTGCTCGTCATTGTATGCATTTTTATGTATGTTGGCATGCATGTTGGTTCGTTCGTTCCCGATGGTTCGTTTGCTGCCATCCGCAAATGTTGCTTGCTTTGTTCTGTAAGAACAAAATGTGGTTATAAAAACGAAAATATGACAATATGGTTTAGGTTCTTGTTCGTTGTTCATTCGGCCATGCCCAAACCTAGATTCGTACCGAGCCCTAATTATGAGGCTCGTGAGGAATGCATAGATGCCGAGTGTGCGCACATGTGGCCACAATATTGGCGTTATGTTTACACACATTTGCAACACGTTGTGCTATTACTCATACACATACAATAGCCTACAGCAACAGCTAAGTTATTAATATGTTGTACATCATTCAAAGTCCTGACAATGCCACACTTGACAGATAGTGTAGCAGCCATGGAATTAACGGTTGAGATTAAGCAGAAAAGCAAATTGGGGGTCACACATGCCATAACGGCATGGGTGACAACCCCGTTTGCAATTATAGATGGACATGTGGTAGATATGACGAATAGCATGCACATGGCGCATGATAGCCAACCAATAAAGCAGTTGTGTTGATGCATGTGGATAAGCGTGCGAGTGTGTGTGTAACCTATAAAAACACTCGCACATAGCTTGGTGGAATAGTACTTTTTGCACACTGCCAGAATGCAAGAAGTACTATTCCACCAAGCTATATGAAGAACTTGAAGGGCTGCAAGATCCTACTTAAATTCTACCCATAGCTCGTGATAACCAAGCAACCATGAGATAGACCCCACAAGTTATGTTCAAGCTGCTGCTACAGCATCATAAGACCTTCAATGCACATTATGGTTTCAAACATTATTTCAAGCTGCCACATCTCTACCGAACATGGAAGCTACACAAGTCATTGCCTAATCATATGTTTATAGTTGCATTGTTTTAAACCACTCCATCAACGGTGTTGCATTTGTTGACAAAGGCTTATAAAGCATCCTTGCGGATGTTGAGAGCAGCATTTCGTAACAACTGGTACCACTATTATGAGACATTCATGGGTGATGCAAGACACATGGTCGTTTTATTGACCGGCCTTTAACACACTAATACGATAATGAAAGTATTGCAAAAAACAAAACATGAATGCATTATTGCAAATGTTTGATTTCCGAATATGGTGTACTAGAGTATAGTATACGATGTTCCAAGGTGGATAGTATACTAGTATACTAGCCATTTAGAGAATGTTGAAACAAGCATGACCCGTTCATTTCGATGATACTTTGATTCAGTAGGAGCACACGAGTATCAAGAATAACTATTTTAAACATCGTCACCGATCAGCAAGCAATGAAATTTAATTGTGAAGCGTCGCGTGAAGGGGCGAAGGCGCAGGCGGCCAGCTTGCAGAAACAATTGTGCAGTTGATTGCTAGTGGTTGATATATTGACTCATCGAGCAAATGGTTTTGGTAAGTGATTGAGAGCGTTAGAGCGTGAGAGAGTGAACATGTGAGTGAGTGACTCAAGGGGATGATTGCATGTTATGCAGCATAAGCAAGGGTCTCCAAGACCTGCTCCACAACGCTGTGGAAACATTCAGGATTATGAACATTTTAGAGCTCTTTGGGGAGAATCTTGGAAACATTTGTGTTTAACGACAACATAAAAACACAAATGTTGTTAAGTGTTTGAAAACACATATGTTGTTGGATGTCAAGCAACATTTTGCAGCGTTGCCTTAACCATGCTATTGTTGCAACAGCAACGTTGCAAGAACTCTGTAGGACATTACAGCAGTGCCATTGTATGTCTTCATGGCGTGTTGTCAGCAGCAAACCCATACATTGAATTGCAGAATACACACAGCAAAGTTTGGCGAGTTGTGCAAAGTGAAACTGCATGGACATGGCATTCAAGTTTGAAAGTTTAAAAAGGAGTCAACTTCAAGTTGCCAACTTGAGCAGTGCTGGTACTATTGGTATTTGGCTAGCAGCTCTAAGCTATTAGGCACAACTCTTGGTATTGTGCTACCCACTCAGCACTAAGGCTTGCAGTCAGTGTAGGCTACCCATCGCTCTTCCCAGCCAGCACCCACAGGCTCCAAGGCACTGCGCCGTGCACCGCCCAACAAGAGACGCTCGCGGTCGCGTACACCATTGTAGTACTCTGGGCAGTTGCCATCCAGATGCGTGCGTCCTCGCAGGGTCCATTCCATCTGCAAAGAGGTCATTGTTAAATGGTATGCCCAACATGTCAGATCATTGCATTGAATGCAATGCCCTGATGCTGGTGCAATGCTAGGTGGAGCCTTACCACCACTTCAGTAAAGGCAATGTCACTCAGAGTGCAGGCAATCTTGTTGTTGACTGGCTTTCTGGCATTGCAGAATGTGGCACACATGATCTTGATCCAACCGGGATGGCCCCAGTCGTCTGTGCTTGTCGCTCTGTAGCGGTTGTTCTCGAGCCAGTCGGCAAGTGGAGGTGGGTACTCGGAGTCACACATCTCGCGCAGCTTGGCGCGTGCCCGGTATGTCCATCGACCACACTTGAGTGAACACATGCGGGTCACAGCAACTGCCAACCCTCGTGGGATGTCAAGGTTCTGCAGGCACACAAATGGCAGTGGTCAACATGTGAATACTACGCACTTGTCATTCAAGCATGTATGCTGAGCACTCACATCCTGGAACTCATTGTCCTCTTCGCCAACGCTAAAGGTGCGCACGAGCACCTCCACTATGTGCCTTCTCTTGGAGAACTTTTGATGTGCCACCATGCGGTCGACAGCTTTGTTGAGGCAATGCTGCCAGGTCAGAGGATGAGAGTACTCTACATGAGCAGCAATCAAGGTCATACTTTGGGATGGCATTTGTCATGCTTGCAGCGTACATGTATGAGCTGTTTATGCGTTAGCTGTGCTTCCTGTGGCTCAGAGCGCCCACTCAGAGCGCCCAAGCAAAACAGGAGGTTTGTATTACTCACATGCCACAGTGTGAAACCAACCAGCGATCAGAGCAACGGAAGAGTGATAACCATGTAGTACAGAGTCCCCACACTGCCTTGCAGTGGCTTTGCTGTTCAACCACAGACAGCACTGTTAGATCAGACATGCAACAGAACAGCAACGGCAATGGCAAACCACATCACCTCATTCAATCATGAAAACTCCACGTGCGCAAACGTACTCAAGGTTTTCTCACCTTGGCTGAGCTCAGCTGGCCCACAAGGCCGCAGTTGGTCATCGCCAGCGGGGCATCCTCAGTTGGCTAAGCAACAGAAAGTTCTCCGGTTTCAAGGCGCGATGAACTATCACTTTCAGATGGCACAAAGCCACCAATTGCCAAAGCATGCAATGCGATGGTTGGACAAAGCTGAACTGAGTTACAAGCGACGCGACTATCAAGCTTCCTGCTATTTCATGAAGCCTGCAGACTGGTTGACAATATAGGAGACAAGACGAGGAAGAACTTTAGATTTTGCAAGGACTTGCAGGACCTGCCGCGCGATGGCTTTGGCATCTTTCTCAATGTAGTGTCCCCTGACATGAAGTTGTAGCATGATATTGCCGGGCAATGCTGAGGACTCGTCTCAGGCCAAGAATCAGACTGTGGCATGTAATATACCTGTTTAAAGTGTGGTCCAACAGCTTGCCATCCGTGAAAATCCTCTCACAGCAAACGACAGCGACTCTGTTGCTGTCATCCACTGTTGGTGCCCGTGCATACAATCTGCTACTACCATACGAGGTGGTTCACTCATGCAACGCATGATGAGCGAGCGAGCTTGCTGTGTTAACTCCATGACAACTGTACACAAGAGGTTGTCCTCATGTGCATTGCGCATGTGCACGACATGACCGTGGCCCGCGGAACTTGTACATCACGTCCACCTCCCACTTGAGGCACTCTGTTCATCCCCTCTGCATGCAGCGCAAACAACGACAAAGTGACTTTCACCATCTGACACAGCGCAGGGCATAACCAGTAACAACAATACCAACGGTGTCAACCCACACATGATGTATGAAGTGTATGCAAGCCCCAATCACATACCATGCATGCGTGGAACACCAGTTCTGGTGGGATGAGGAGCACGAGTGCCAAAGGCCCTTTGCCGAGCGATCGCACTTGATTGTTGGTATGTAAATGCACGCCATGCACACACAGTCTGTGTCAAATAGGACAACACATAACCATAAAGTACCATGCTCAGCCATTCCTCCACCTCACGACCCAACACTGCTGCCAATGCCGTCATGCATTGGCTGTATTCTCTCGCTTACACTTGGGGAAATTCTTTGTGGTGACAAGGCATTGGTTGGGGAAGAGGTCCATCACCAGGTGTCCAGCAGCACAGCCATCCTGCCTTGTGGGCTGGGCTCCGCTGGTAGCAAGTCCGCACGACCCAGAGGTCGTTGCCACCGCCACCGCCTCCGCCAACAATCACACCAGCCAGAAACGTTTGCAAGTGCAATGCATCGTACCCAAGCACGGACCCCGCTCGTTCCTTCACGGGGAAAGCGAGATGGCTATGCGCGCTGCTGGGTGCAAGCACGCACAACCCTGCAAACCACTATACTTGTTAAGCACTGAGCGGATGCATGATGACAACTGTGCTGGTGAAAGGTAGAGCAAGCAACAGCCGGAGAGGGACTTGTCAGTTGGTCCCCAAACTTACCAGGGGCGTGTCCAGAACCTGCAGCACGCGCAAGGATGACAGGTCCAGGACGCTCATAGTGCCCTTCAACACAACTACCGGCCTGTTCGCAACCGAACTCAGCACTTGAAACGCTATGAGCCAACAAACAAACAGTTGTCACAGACACACATGCACGGGCAGGCTTGCATGCACATATGTACGTGCGTAGGCACATTCACACGTAGACACACGTGCAAGCGTGTGCGCACGTGCGCATACACATGCCAGCGCACATGCGAGTGCGTGCATGCATGTTGTTACTCATTACACACCTGATTAAGTGCACATTTTTGGTGAATGTATACCACAAAGTGGAGCAGAGGCACCACAGAAGCTGGACATGATGAGAATGTTGGATGCTTTGTGTATTAAACACCACGCAAACAGCTGCAAACGCCCATGCACTTAAAACCAACGCTTGCACACAATGCCGCGCACAGTGTCGGTGAATGATGTGCGTGCCTTCATGGACAGCATTACCGTCTGCGGATGAGTCTGACAGCAAGGACGACGGACATGAAGCTGAGGCTGGTAATGGCGGTGTTGATGGCCATGTTTAACAACCGCCACAACACGTACGTGGATAGCACCAGCTGCAGATGAACATCGCGAGGTATGAGCGCAACGTGCTAGTGGCAGTCGTTGCGGTTGAACTTAAACACACATGCGCGCGCGCCTTATTGCAGTGCACGCGGTTGCAGTGCAACTAACTTGGCAGATGTAGAAGTTGTGCATGTGTGAAACCAAGCTGAACATACCATGTGGCCGCGACCGCAACCATTGCCAACAAGATTGGTGCAAAACAACATCTCCAATATGCGCATTGCGTCATCAGCTGCGCAACACAATTTTTAATCCTATAAGCACAAATGGGAACGCAATACGACAAGGTGTTAGAACAGCATCAGCTCACTCACATTTGCAGAATGCGCCCGAGAGCAAAATGCGCCCAAAGCGCATTTGTAAACTTCAAACCCCTGGTTTGTCGCCACTGAGATGCCGCGTGTGTTGACACCACATGCACGGAATAAAGTGAGCATGCCCAGCATTACAATGCAACAGCAACATCTCCAACCCAGCATGCAAGGAAGTCAGCTGAAGCAAGCGGAACAACCAGTTACAAGCGAGCAAGCAAGCAGGCAGGGGCAACTCTAGCAGCATGGCTGGCGAAACTCCTTACCCAATTCAAACAAACGGAACAGCATAAAAAGCAAGGAGGCAACTGGCTTCGCTTACTGATTGTCATACCATAGTCACCTGCAATCTTGGTGAAGGCAATGTGCTGCGCGC
Organism: Chlorokybus atmophyticus; assembly: GCA_009103225.1. NCBI lineage: Eukaryota > Viridiplantae > Streptophyta > Chlorokybophyceae > Chlorokybales > Chlorokybaceae > Chlorokybus > Chlorokybus atmophyticus. The sequence goes on from RHPI01000193.1 coordinate 356,783, forward strand.
GCTGCGACTTTGCCGACACGTTCATCTCGCCGCCTCCTGCAGTAGGCGGGTGCGTGCCAACAACAACAATGACGGGAACGGCGACAACAGCAACCACACCGACGCCAGCACCAACGCTACGCAACACAGAGACGGAGTCGCCTATAGCATGCTCAGCAGCAGCCGCAAATCTCAAACTGTGCTACAAGTGCTGCAACAGCTGGTCAAATCATACCAAGATTGACTTGACAGGGGAACGCATGAGTAGGTTTCGTCAAAGCAGCTCCTGCCTGAACCTTGCTGAAGCTTAAGGCCAAGCTACCTTATCAGCCAGGAGTCAGCAGGCCACTTAGCCTTGCCGAACGTTCTAGTCAGCGGGAAATATGGCTCCTGTATGACATTGCTGCCGGTGTTGTTGTTGCTGTGACCATTGGTGGCGGTATCGTCGATGGCGGCGGCGGCGAGGGTAGTCAGGGGTAGCGCTTGTAGGCGCTTTCCAGCGGCTGCTGTCATCGTTGGCGGTAGCGACGGCGGAGGAGGAGGAGGCGGAGGGCTTTCAAGAGCAGGCCAAGCAGCAGGCGCTCTATCTGCCACCAGCAGAATGCGCACGTTGGCACGGGCGTTTCGCACTGCGTCCGTGCACCGGCGTTCCCCCCAATCCTCCGCTGAAACTGCTCACGCAGGCCCCCGTTTTGAGAGCGGAGGTAAGCGCGCGTGGTGGGTGACAGAATTTCATCACGTCTAACAAGGCTACCGTGTTTACCCCGTCAGGTCCCCCCCCCCCCTTCCAGTCCCCCCTTGGCAAGGTTGCGGGGGGGACTGCATACATGCATTCGAGTCTCCCCTCCCTTTTGTGTCCCCCCTCAAAGGAGACAGTAAGAATACATAATGCATGTTACATCATGTTTCTTATGTTATCAGCACAATAAACATGCAAATCATGCATATCTTTTGATTTCGTCGATGTAAACTTGAGAGATGCACTCGAAAGCGATAATTACGCATGTAAAAGGCCAAAGTATATCGTAGTATATCATATTCACTCAAACACAGCGCCCCCTCGAATACAGCAGCCCCCTGTTAAATCGGGGGGGCACTTTTGTTTTAACCTTACAATGCCCCTTCCTTGTATACAGTGCCCCCTCCGCCTGCAGGCGGGAAAAAAAGGGGCTTATACGGGCAAAAACCGGCCATTATTGAAGTATCTACGGTTCAGATACAGCAAACACCACAATGCGCGGCGTATTTGCTGTAGTTACGTGTATCAGACGGTGATTTGACCAAAATATGAGATTTGGGTGAAAATGTTGCACATCACGGTGAAAATTTTGAAGTCTGGTGGGTTGCGTCATGTCTTGCGGATGACCCTGCTACACAATTCTATGCCCCCCAGCTATGAGAACGCCCCCCCAAATAGAACAGCCCCCCCTCAAAAACGAGGGGGGCACTGCGTTCAGGTGAATACGGTAGGTGAAATGAGCATCCTTTTATAGGCTAGTGGTGCGATGCCATTAACCATAGAGTGCATTAGACGGCCACGCCCATTCTGCACCTGCAGACTCGTTGCGTCAATTGAAGCCCTGTCGGTGTCTATTAGTCGATCGTAACAGCATTAACTAATCGTGAAAGGCGTGACGCACGCACGCATCACGCCAACCAAGCATGCCTCGTCATTGCAATGTGACAAAGCTTGACGCTAGGCGACTTCGGTTATATAATAAAGTCTTTCCCGATCGTAATAGAGTCCTCCCCTGAATACCCCCCCCCCCCCCCCCC
>RHPI01000193.1:371460-394279 GCA_009103225.1 Chlorokybus atmophyticus
CCCCCCCCCCCCCCCCGCCGCCGTGCAGGTTATGGATGATGACAAGTTCAAGGAGGATGAGTTGATGGGCGTCACGAATGTGAAGCTGACAGATCTGACACCTGGCCAGGTGCACATTGGACTTGGTTAAAGGGCATGCATCATTACCATCATTAACACCAAAACATGTACACTCCACGTTGTCATCCACATCAATGTGCTTACTCGTTATATGGACTTGATGTGTATAGTAATACTGATGAAGTACTGGCAAGCGGGAAGGGGGGGGGGGGGGGGGAAGGGTTAGAGTTGATCACCAGTGCATTCAGCTCGTTGCTTCGCTCTTCTGTCATGGCAATCACCCGATGTGGCCTCTGCACCTTTCCAGGAGAAAGAATTTGAGCAGGACATATTCAAGAAGCCCGGCACGTCAGAGCCTCCACGAGGGCGGATCCACTTTAAGGTGACCTACAAGCAGCTCAACCCGCAGGAGGTGAAGGAGACAATGAAGAAGTACGAAACATTCTATGGCAACCCGGACGCGCCAGGGCCGAGCGCGGGAACAACCCAAGTCAAGATGGATCCTGCGGGCAAAGCCGCGACAGCGCAGTCAACATCGCCAGCCGCGGGCAAAGCCGCCGCAGCGCAGTCGCCGACGCCAGCCAAGTTTCCCTCTGTTGATGAGTCAGTTCGCAAGTCCACCCCGGCACCTGCACTTAGCCCCTTGGTCAGCCCTTCACAGGTGTGCATATGTGGATTGTCGTCGTGCAGTTTATCAGTCAACTTACTCAGACTATAGGGGAAAACCATGAGAATGTCAAATGGACTGCATCTGAACTCATACACGCATTCAATCTGGCAATTGTTCATCTGTTGTTCAATCTTACAATTGTGTGTGTGCAGGACCCTCTGTTGAACATCATTGAACCGTCCAAGTTGACAGCTATAGGCACGCCACCGCGCGTGACCGACTTGTGAGAACTGCGCACGCTGGCTAGTCTAGTTGCAGGAAAGCTACAGGTTGTGTTGCGACAGTCCAGTGTTGGTACAGTTGATAGGACTGTCTTCAGGTACTCGTTGTACATATCCCCATGGCCACGGTGCATTGCTTGTTGCTTTCTCTTGTTTGTTGAGGTCGTTGTTGTGCACAGTTTCACCTGGTGTCCTCCATTGCAAGGTTGTTACGATGACCATGCGCTGTGCTACTGCAGTGGGTTGTAAGCAGCAAGTCGGCGTTGATCGAGTTGCTGGACATGTTCTCTGCCCAACAGTTGTGCTTGTGGGTGATGGCATGGAGTTGTGAGTAGCTATGTATTTGCACGCGCGAGTGTACAAAAGGGGTACGCTGCTGTGCCAGCATGTATGTGCAACAACACTTGTGTGACTCAAGCTAGATAGTATAGCACATCACATCACCGCATACAACAAAGCAAGCAAGCAGTGGCAGGGTTTGCTCCTCAACAGAACGCACAGGAACGGTTAGTTGTTGGTGGTAGCAAGCAAGTAAGCTAAGCAACAACAACCATGGCGTGGTGCTGGGGCCCAACAGCATTACGCCCGGTCAAGAAGCGGCGGAGCAAGATAAGCGCCCCACCTGAGACAGTAGCGCCACAGTCAGAAACTTGCCTAAGTGGGCAAGTTAAATCGTGACCTCCAGAGTTTACAGTCTGAATGTTTGGGTTGCACGCGTGTGAAATGTGGTGTGTGACCCAAGCAGTCATTTGCTAGCATTGGCGTGTGAGTTAGTCAAAACAGATAGTAGCCAGGAGCATACCGTAGTGCCGAGATCTATCATTTTATTATATACAAAAGGAACGGTGACAAAAGTTTTTACCCCATTCTCAGCGAGCAACACTATGTTATGCATTGAATACATGACAAACCCCAACCCAATATTAATGCAGTCTGGGGCAATCGACGAATTTTAAACTATATATCCAATAATAAATTCAAAAAAGCAAGTGACGGATAGTCCCCGGCACCACGGTAGGTAGTGAATTGGGCAGCCTGTCTCTAGGCTGTTTCTAGCCTGTCTCCAGGCTGTTTAATTATACAAACTATCTGCACTGCGATGGCTGCGGCAGCCACCAAAGTGCATAGGGCACAGCTAGTACAACAACATACATCTGAGGCACGTGTTGCCCATAAACAGTATGTCCGCATCTGGAGAGTCTAATGGCTATGAGTTGAGCATTTCTAGTGCAGTGGTGGAGATCAAGCATTGAATAATGCAAGTGGATATATAATACACTTGCACATGAAGTTTGCATCTGAGTGGCGTTGTGGGCCAGCAGTGCTGAGCCCCGTAACAAACAACAAAATATAGCTTCACGTACCTTACACTATGGCAACAGAATTACTAATATGTAGCACAATTGTCTGAACACTTAGGATTAAGATGAGTACACGATAGGCGCAACACAGCCTCAACTCTTGATGACAGTCACTACGCATTGCAAAAATTACTGAGGATACATCTCCTGTCCTTTCCTACACATGTACAGGTGGGTATCCTTTATCCTTCAAGTCACAACACTATACCACTTGCGCTGCACCTAGCGGGGTATGGTTGCATTCATCTAATAAGCTGCATAGTCAATCGGTGTAACCAAAACTCACTGCATTCAACTCTAACCGCCGGCCATGTGTGCGTGAGTCAATCAGTATCGCGTGCCCTTCTCGTATCAGAATGTAGTTGTTGATACAATGTAAAGCATGCGGTTGTTGAGGGGTTGTGTGAATGGAGTGCGCAGTGTACAAAAGATGCAAGAGGCAATTCGTATATGCCCCTGTTGGCTACGTCTCCTGCGTGTCGTTGCGTGGCAGGTGCGATGTTCTTGACACTGCTTCGCAAATCACACGAGTGTTGCTGAGGGCCAGTACACTACTATGCTCTGCTTGCTTGCTGCCTAACACCGACTTGTCACTTGTTTGCTCCACCTCCTTCATCCAACCCCCGTTCTACCTCGCCACCCGTCCACTACCATTGTTTGCCGTGTGCATGTATTGAAAGCTAAAGACTGGTAGCCACATGCATCGTGTTGCATGAGGATGCATGAACACATGCTTGCGCACACCACACAGCAACGACATACGGCAACGACACAGGCGACGTCATCTCTTGCTGACGTCACATTTGCATGTTTTAAGTGAGCTAGCTCAAATTGGCTCGGCGGCAGCGTCGGCAGCCCGCAATAGCAAGCAAGCGGGGAGTGGGCGGCGGCGGAGTTGTACAGGAGGGCGGGGGAGGTCTTGAAGTCTGCTGCTGTTGTCATCGCGAATGAAGAAGGCTGGTCGCTAACCATCGCCGCGGTGCAGGTGAATGATGTCTAGACACCATGCATGTTGGACTTTTGGGGCAAGGGCTTAGCGTGGTAAGTAGAGTAGATAGCCCGGTGGTGAATTGCTGGTGTAGAGTGTAAGCATGGTATGTGCCCACTGCTGCATGTTGTATTGCTGTGTTGTTGCTGTTTCACACTTTGCATGTGACCAATCCAGCATACAATCTTTTGGACAATCGCCATTATGTGGGATGCCAGCGTCGGGTTAACAGCTACTGCTAACTACTCTACTACCCACCCCATTAGTCATGCGTTAGTCAGAGTACCTGCATGGCATGAGGTGCGTATGACAGATACAACATGCAGTGTATGTGTATGCTGTGTGTGCTTAGACTTGCTTTGCATGTACACTATTGTCTTTGCGTTTGCAAACCTATGTACCTGTGTACCTTTGCACCTAGTGCCTTGGTTGCAAGCAAGCGAATGCATACAAGCACAATTCGAAGATCACACCAAGTGCTACAAAACTGCCCGGGTATGTTTGCAATCAAAAATCAGCACTTGCTGCAGGCAATCTAGTACACAGTTAGCGCTACCTGCAGTAGTTGTGCAACCAACTGCTTACCAACTCTCGACACAGCAGCGACCTGCCTGGAAAGTACTAGCCAAGCTGCTGCGCTGGCCGCTGCGTGCTCGTGTCCAACTGCAATCACCTCACTACATACTTCAAGGACACCTCACGTATCTTTTCAAGCAACTTAGCAACCTCTTCCTGTGCAAGATAACAGATGTTGGTGTTCACTAAAAGTCAAGTATTAGCAAAGAATATGAGCATTGCAGTCATGCACTGCCTTCAGTATGCACCCCATATGCTGAACCGCGATGGATATGTGTCAGCTAAATGCCACAGCGCAGAAGTTTGCATGCTGATAAGACAGCAATGTACGCTTGCATACCTGACCAGCTGTGCGAGCGGACGCAGTATTTTGTTCAAGAAGCGTAATGAATGCAGAGTCGATCTGATTCTCCTCTGCCAACTTGAGGAGTTGAGCCTTCTTGTCCGCAGCTGTCAACACCTAAACATGCAAGTAGTTTTGCTGCATTCCTCTTCAAAAGTGTGGGTGGCAATACACAAGGCCAAGACAAGGCGATGCGTGTGCATGAATCACTTCAACATAACACCAACCTGCCGCAAGCGACTTTGCGCAGAAACCATCTTGGACGTCATTTCATCCAGTGAAGCTGCAAGACAACGCATGAGTAACACATGACAGCTGCGCAAGTCAGCATGAAGAACGGCGCATGCAAAAGTGAGCGCGCTCCTTGTGCATGCTGTGCAACAGCAGGGTGCCTCAACTGAGACATGCAGTGTTGCCCGCAAGACAGCCCAAACACTCACCAACTCCCTCTTTGAGAATGTCTTTCAACTTTTCCATGACTTGCACTTTTTCTTGATCCTGAACAGGTAACCACCACATAAGTACATAACGCCTGTACGGACAACTCCTTGCGTCTGCTCGTGACTCAATGCATGAAGTTGACAGTGACGTTGCTGTTACCTTCACACTGTTACTGAACCGCGCTGTGCCAATATCTCTGTCGAGCTGAGAGAAGAACGCCTCATCCATTCTGCACAGGCAGACTAAGCTGATATCAGCCCATGATGCTGCTGATGCCTCATAAATCCATGCATTTAACACGCAAGCATGCACGCATGCGGGCGCACACACATGCACTGAGTAAGAAGCTGGCTGGCTACCTAGGCCTGTAGCGAGCGGTCTCATATTCAAAATCCTCTTCGTTGGTTTCCAAGAAGTATTGTATCAAATCTGAAGGAGTCTCAGGGACACTCCGCGCCTATCAACACAAAGCATGTGAATGCAACATCAATCATCATGACAAACAACCCCACTCAAGCGTGATATACCGCACTCGCAAATTGTAAAGCAGTACAGTGCACAACGGTGTGCATGCGCATTATTAAGCAGCCTAAGCATGACCAAGATCTTGAATACAAGCATGCAGCGTGTGTGGCAGTTTCGTTGTTGCTCAAGCTTCTACTAGTAAGCTCATGTTTGTCCACTGCAAACGCAAGCAAGTGCGTGTTGACTTTATGATGAAAAAAGTCAAACGGGTATATGTTACTATCTGGCTTGTTTTGCATGCATGTTAACCATGCATCAACGAGCATGGCTGGGCTTACAGCTCTTCTTTCTCGCTTTATCCTCTCGCTCTCTTCCAACCGCCTATCCGCCTCCTTGCGTGCCTCCTCCGCAAGCTGCTTGTCTGCCGACATCTGCCGCCGCGCTAAGTGGTTGCCACTGGGCGCCGCCAAAATGCCTTCAGGATCCTACATGCGCAAGAATGCAACTGGCGTAAGAGCGTGCCTGTTGCTAGCCAAACCTACGCATGCGGTAAGCATGGAGATCTGCCAAGCACTGTGCCCGCATGACCCATTCTCTATGCACACGTGTGTGCTGTCTTCACAGACGAAATATACCACAGCATACCATTCACAGACAAAAACAGACCTGAACCGTCATGATTGCAACTGATGTGCTATGGTACACAGGATTTGATTAAATGTGGTCAACATGTCCAGTGTGTTTTCACTGCCAACAACACAATGTTTTGTTGGGTAAGGACCCGTCAGTAATCATGGAGTGCACCGGTACATAATTCTTACAGCATTAGCGTCGTCGCATGTGTTGTGCAATTATGCACAACGTGAAGTACATGCAACGTTCTGCTCTTGCTGTGTCATACAAACAACACACGCTGCAGACGAAACTCGAAAGGTTTGAGCTGCTGCCAGCAAGAATACGCATACCCGTGCAGAACATGCTGCCGTTGCCTGTCCAGCTTGCAGGACTGCTTGCATAGTGCAGCTGATCTAACATGAACTGCACTGCACTGCACTGCACTGCACTGCACTGCACTGCACTGCACTGCACTGCACTGCACTGCACTGCACTGCACTGCACTGCACTGCACCGAACTGCATTGCACAGCACTGGACTGCACTGGACTGAAAACGTTGTTGAGATACACAAACAAATCCCTGCGAGTGACAGGCTTAAATAACAGTTCCAAGTAAGCCGGCGCTCACCCATCCAATGTTTCTGACAATCAGCGCTCCTCTGTCGCATCCGCCGCCTCCGCGGCCTGGAGGAGCCCACCTCCCAGCCCCATTCCGCTGCTTTGCACCCTCCTGCAGCCGGCGCCCGGCAAAGGAAGAGCTCGGAACTGACGCCGACACAAAAACGGACAGCCTGGACGACGCCACGCTCCCCGCAAACGATCCCGCCGCCGCCATTGCCGCCGCCACAGTTTGTCTCAGTGCACATTGTAGGGTTTGGTGATGGACTGTAGTCGTGTTACAACCACTACAGTCCATTGAGCACCAATGCCTGAGGTTCAATGCGCTACACGGTGGAGCTTAACCGCTTATTGACCGTGTAAGGACCGTATACTCGGGCAATTGTTATCAAATTTAACCGTCAAGGCGGCACTTGACTTGACCGTGAACGCGTGAAGCGGCCCGTGACAACCAGCGCGGTTGCCTAACTGTGGTCTAGTCGCGGTCAACGTGTGTCTAAGATGGTTAAGTTGACCTATTCAGGGCGAACTTTTGGGTTTTTTTCTAGACTGAGCTTATTTGGCTAGACTCAACTGCTGGCTTCTTTATGGAAGAGGCTGCTAACCGCTGTAGGGACAGCTGCCAGCTGGCGTGAACTGTCCAGGCGGCGGAGGCGGCGGCGGAGGCGTGATCGGGCTAGGCGTGGGGAGGCAGCTTATTGTGTAGCTTATACAGCTTGTGTTTGAGGTTGTGGTTTAGAGCGACTGACCTCCATGGCGGGGGATCCCATGGACAGGGACTCCGTGTTCAGGAAGCTGCGAGGCAAATCGGAGAACAAGGTGAGTTTGACAGCTGGCCTGATCGATGAAAGCAGCCATCGTAGTGTTTCTTAATCACGCCATCGTCTGGTTGACATATACTCGTGTCATCGATTGCCATACATGTACACATTGGATGGATTTGTGAGGTGGCCAAACGCCGCAACTGTAAGCAGTTGTGCTGCCTGTGTGCACAGTGCTGGTGGCAATGCTGATTACTGTTGCACGCGAATGCCAGTACAACAGCTCAGTCAAGTCTATGCAGTGTGACTTCCGCTTTGAACTGGTTAGCATGGTTGGATCCGCTGTTGCATTCTTGTGCTCTGCTTGTGCTCTGCTGAACAGCTTTTAGTGGAAGGATTTTGCCAAGATTGTGGCTGCCGCGTTTGGACCGACTCAATCGTTAGTCTTTAACAATGGTCTTCTCACTTGTTGCCTGTTGCACTCATGCAGCACACTCTGCTGTTATCATGTGGCAAGTAAGGTTTACTCCCCCAACGAAGGTGAGGGGGATGGAGTTGATAGCAGTGAAATGACATGCGGTGCAATCACTTCTTTGTTAACTTGTGCAGTCAGCATGCCATATCAAAATCTTGCCCACTGCTAAGCCATATTGTTGCCGTCGGCAAAACTGAAGTCTCATTTCACAGCTGTTGTCTTTGATCTTCCTATTTGGATCATCTTTGTCAGACCTGTTGATACCTACCTAAGTTTTTATAAACAAGTACTTTAGCACAGGTTGCAAGCATTAGCCAGCCATGCCAACCATTAGCCGTAGCTTGTTTGTACACTCATCCAACCAGCGTTGCTGTCCCTTCTGTAGCATGTGACTGGCAGTTACACTGTAGTTCGTTGTAAGCAGCCAAGCCTGCGAGTTTGTCGGTGCAAGCTCTGACTTGTAGTTGGTCTCAATGACAGGTTTGTTTTGACTGCAATGCCAAGAATCCAACTTGGGCCAGTGTCACATATGGCGTGTTTGTGTGCCTCGACTGCTCGGCTCTGCATCGCTCCATGGGCACCCACATAAGCTTTATTAGGTTGGTGCACAAAACTTTGCTGAATGCTTGTACCAATTACCGCATAGCGGTTAAGCTGTAAGCTGTGACCCACATTTTGGAACAGGTCAACTACATTGGATGGTTGGCAACCAGAGCAGCTGCGCATGATGTTGGTGGGCGGCAACGGGCGAGCGCATGCCTTCTTTAAGCAGCACGGGTGGAGGTGACAATCCTCTCATCCTTGTTGATTTTTCTGTTTTCCCAAAGCAAGCCATCATGATAGCGCGATGATCGCAGTATATAAGACATTGCGTGCATTGATGCTCTCGCCGTGTTGCTGATATGTTTGTTGACGCACTCACAGCAGCGAAGGTGGGAAGGTTGAGGCAAAGTACACCTCAAGAGCAGCGGAGGTATATCGGCAGCAACTGGCAAGGGATGCGGCCAAGTTGGCAATGGAGCAGATGTCGCTGAGCAGCAATGATACTGCTGCTGAGGCCCAGCCATCAACAACAACAGCAGCAACTCTAGAGCCTGCGGTTGCATCTGTGCCTGCTCCCGCGCCAGCCACCAATGGTGCAGCCAAAGCCGCATCTGACTCCGCTCCTGATTCGAGCTCAGACAGTGCCAAACTTTCCACTGCTGCGGCTTCAGTGGCTCGCAAGCCTGTTCTTGGCGCTGTGCGCAAGCCTGCGACAGGCAAATTGGGTGGGCTGGGCGTCAAGAAGCTCGCAGCAAAGGTATCGCGCAGATGCGCAGATCAAATGGTAGTAGTTGCGCTTGAGCAAAGAGTGCAGCTGTCCTGTTTGCATCATGCTTGACTAGCGCGTTCTGTGTGACATCATGTTGCATGAGCACCTGCACATCCGTGTTTGGGGATGCACGTATACGCACAAGGGTTAACGTGTGGTTGTGTCATAAGCGTATGTGCTTGCATGCATACGTTGTGGCCATTGCTGCTATGGTTGTTGTGTGTTGCTTTTTTATCTTTTTGCTGACTTTTGATAGGACCACACTATTATGCATACCAATGTTTCTGGTCTTGTCAGGTGGACGATAGCTTTTTTGAGCAAAAGCCCGCTGAGGTTGTCGTGCCCTCTGCTCTTGCTGCTGCCAGCACAGCCGATGGCGGTTTGTCAACGGCCGCGTCAGCGCCGATGGGCTCTCGGTTCAGCTACGACGCGCTGGGAGCGGCGCCCGGCCCAAAGGCCGAGAAGACCGCCAGTGGTCACGTAGCTGCCCCCAGCGATGACGAGTTCTTCTCGTCATTTGGAAGCCGCAGCTCCAGCTCCAATGCACCCAAACCCGCAGCCAAGGTGAGGGCCTATGCTGAGGCTTGTGACATGTCCACTGCCGGGGCTTTGTGCATATCTCACAACGAATTCGTGCATGGATCGACATGTGCATGTGCATTGCCACCCTGTATGACAATTGCTGCATTCACATGCACTCTGCCTGATGTGGTAACATGCGGCCGTTGCGTGTTTACAGGCTGTTTCTGATATTGAGAAGAAGTTTGCCGGCGCCAAGTCCATAAGCAGCCAGCAGGTGTTTGCGCAGGAGAATGCCAATGACAACAGCCATGAAAAGAACATGCGATTGGCGCGCTTTACGGTCAGACCACACACTTGAATCTCGTATATCAATGCCATTGCGCTACATGGATGAATGCCCTGACTTGGCCTATCGCAGAGCTCGTCATCAATATCCAGTGCGGACTACTTTGGAGAGGACGGCGGTGGGCCGCAAAGGTCCAACAGCGGATTTGACTTGGATCTGGTACAAAACTGCAAATGCAGACGCTGTGTGACTCCCATTCAGAATCCATGCTCATACGATGTATTTTCATTCACACCTTAGCTGCCTTCCTGTTTGTGTGCAAACAGAACGTTTTCATCGTTTCCCACGCTGCGCCGGCAGCCTCGCTCAACAGCTTTTCTTTGCGTATCAAAGCAGGGCATGCAGGACATTCAAGCGCTGAAGCAGGTGGCCGGCGCTGCGGGGCGCAAGTTCCAGGCTATGGCGACCAACTTTTTGCAAGACTTGCAAGAGCGCTACCGCTGACAGGCGAACCAGCAACAAGCGAGATCAATTATAGAAGGATGCTTGCAGGGACAACTGGTAGATCATCCGGAGGGCTGTTGTTGTGTGGCAATGCTGCGCAGCGTGCAGTCTTGGGAAAAGGACAGAGGGTGGGAGAGTGACGATGGTTGTGCTCATTGTGTCTCTTGCGTGGGTCCGCTAAGGGTTGCCCGCCTCCCTCTGGGTTAGTATGTAGAGCGTATACTCTACAGATGTGTAAGTAGCATTTCCTAGCGGGGACGCATGTCATGCGGTTTGTTAGTTGAGGATGTGAATATCATTCCCTGGCTGCTATATTGTCATGCTGTGTTGCCGTGCACTGGAGTGCATTGTGCACACATAATGTAGCGAGCACCTGTGATGGCATGCGTGTGTGCTCTGGGCATACGCATATAATGCGCGCATCTCATACACGTTGCTGCATATGTTAGGAGCCCGGTCCAGCCCTTGCACCTGTTCTGCTTGGTTGCTGGTTGATGGTCATCTTCATGTATGGTTGCCACCTACTTCTCTGTTGCAAATGCTCTCCTCTATGTATATTCGTTTGCATACACGGCAAACAATGTCTGCAATCAATGTCTATGCCCAGCCGAGGACCTGATTGCTCATCCAATCAGTGTGGTGGCGGCGCTTGCTTGTGCATGTGGGTACGCGAGTGCAGATGTGCGGGTGTCCAGAAATCTCCAGGGCGTTAGTGTGTTAGTATGATCGCTGCCAGATGGTAATGTCTATGGAAGCTTTCATCCCAAGTAATAATCGCACCGAGTGATGTGGCCGCATCCATGTCCGGATGGCACATGGCATGCGCACTATGATGCCTGTAACAAAACCATTATCAACCTTTGGCTAGCCCTACTCGCACTTCAACGAGGGACTACCTCCACCCTCAATACGTGCAATTGTAACCTCCTATTCACGACCACTTTCTCATCTACAGTACTTTCACTCTCATCATCTGCATCTCTCGTATCCGCTGACTGTGATGCAGCTATTATGGCTGCATCTTCAGGAGGCATTGCGCATGGCCAAACAACAGCGACTTCTACGCCATTGCCTGCTGTAGTACGATCCTCTCCCTCGCCCTGAGCAACATCCTCTAGTGCGGTATCCAACCCTGGGAAGGTCGCCTTGCGATCCTTCATTATCGCCAAATATAACAGTGATGCTATGTAGCATGCCACTAACATGGCCTCTGCACGCCAACAAACAGAGTTGGTGAGTTAAACCAACAGCTATGCTGTGAGGTTTCACACCTGGCATAGTGTTTAGGTCCCATGATGGGGCCTATACCTACATTGCACAAGCATAGCGACCTAACTTGTAGCAAAACCTTTCTCACCTATGACAGTGATGAACTCCTTTGCAACTCTGGACATGCTGTGCGAGTGGCGAACGTCCACAAGGAAGCTTCTAAGCAGCATTGAGTTGGCGCAAAAAGTAGCAGCTGCAACCATAAGGTCAGAAGTTTAACAAACTACCAGGTGCTCAACAGAGTGTGCTACATGTCGCATCAGCAACAGACAACATGCAGATGCGCTCACCTGTAAGGCAAAAAGCAAAGATGGTGAGGGCTTTCTTCTTCTTGAGCGGACCCATGTTGGCTTCGCTACTGACAACCTTCACCAGCGGAAGCAGAGCAAAAGGCAGCTGGAAGGAAAGAATAACCTGCGCACACACACATGTCAGCCACAACAACCAGGAATGAGCCATGAGTAACTGTGATGCAACCTCGTATTGAAGTCTGCACTCACTGATGCAATGATGATGGGGTTGCCAGCACCGTTACTGCCAGCTGCGAACGCAACCGCCAATGACGGCATGATCGCCACGCAGCGCGTGAACAAGTTGCGAATCCATGGCAACTATTGGATGTTTAGAAAACCCTGCATACATATAGTAGTCGTAAGTAAGTGCTTGTTGCAAACAACACAACACACTTCTTTGAGCGTGCAGTGTGTAGGCCACCGGCTGGTTGTGAAGCCTTGAGCTGCGTGAACAATAAATGTACATGTTGGACATACTCAGACACGCTTACTGACATCACGTGCTGGCCTGCGCACGTCCCAGTCACAGATGAAGACTGCCCTGAAGCCAGCAGCGCGACGCTGTACAGCTTTTGGCTCGCAGCTCCGAGTGTCGCCTGCAAGAGTGTGTTGTTGTGGTCACCAACTTGTGGATGCCAAAGCAGGAGCTAAGGCAGTAGTCATGTGAGTTGGAGAACAGGTTCAGCACTTACGCCGAGGAGGAAGAAGGCGTTGTTCAGAGACAAGTCTGCGCAGCGCTCGCAGTCTTCAGCGGCCAAGTCTGCGGAAAGCCTGTAAAGAGAGGCATTCTCAGGCTCAGAGGTGTTCATCATAGCCCGCAAGCACAAAGGCTATGTCGCTTGTGCATAAGCTGATTGTACTAGAAAAGGTGCGCTGCCTACTGTGGGCAGCACAGAGTCAACTGACATGCAGGAAAAGCCGCCTACCTGGGCGGGTGCAAACAGTGGCAGCCACAACTGTAACCGACATGTTGATGACGCACGCAAGGCACAGCGCTGCCATCCTCTTAAGCCTGAAGTACCTTTCTGCAGCCTGGTCAAAGTGGACGCATGTGCTTTTCGTAGCCGAGACACATGCACGCACACATGTGCACGCACACATACACAGGTGTGTGCACAGGCTCACACACCACTGCACACATGATTGCTTAAGCGCGACTGTGCTTGCAGCATGCATTGCATGCACACAATAGAGCGCGCGCACCTACATGCCACACGCAAACAAGCACACGCACACCTTCAACTCATCCAATTTGCGCCCAGCGCGTCTGCTAAGCACGAGTGCAGAGTGCAAGTACAGGTTGTGAGGCATGGCGACGGCGCCAACAAGGGAAACGGCGACGAGGATGGCCTCGCTGCCGGGAAGGCGAGGGCGCACTAAGCCCATAGCAGCCTCTCCCCATTACGGGTTGACGAACCTGGCATAAGAGACTGTTGGTTGTGTTACCATGGAAGCGTCACAAGGCAACACATAGAGAATGAGCGATGACAATCCAAGTGTACCCAAGCTCAATGACAAAGTAAGAGGCCATAAATAAAACAAAGGATCCAATGATGAACCCCAACTTGCGTATCTGCATAGCAGAATGGACTATGAAGTTGGGTTGGTCTACCACCATCACAACAGCAGCAACAAACCCTAAAATGTTGGATGCAGAGGATGGAAAGCGTGTCGAACCCGGTGATAATCACACCCGCCCACACGGTCATGCCGAAGAGCAGGTGCAGAGTAAAGGCTGTGCCGTCGACTGGGTACTACAAAAAGGCAACATGCAATTAGCATGACCATGCAACAAGATTATGTGAGGGAAAGCAACTTCATTGTCATTTGTATAATATTGGATACAACAAAACACAATTGGTATCATACCAATGATTGACCATGTTGTGAGACAACGAAGTGTCACCTGCTTGATGCGCTCAGCGGAGGCTCCAGCTCGCCGTCAACCCATGGCCAAATGAGACGCAATAAAGCCTCCAGTGGCGCAAATCAAAGCATACAATCATAACACGCGCATGCGAGCACACACACACACACACGTACGCTTTTGCGCGCACACACACGCGCACACACGCTCACCTTTGCCGCCCTCAAGGTCACTTTTATTTAACCCAGCACTTGATAGAAGCATCTCCGTTGGCAGTTTCTCTACATATAATTGCATCATTTTTCTCGCCACCCATTTACCACGGCGTGCAATAGCTGCAGTGTTCACTCCTTTGGCATCGGCCGCTTGTGAACCGCTCACACGATCAGCATAACACTTCCTTCGCATGCAGAGACCCGCTGCTTTCAAGCCTTCTTAATATGCCCATATTGTGTGCTGTAAATTGGGCGGACCAGACGCTGCTTGACTGCTCCGCGCAATGCGTGCGACAGAAAACGATTGTACTACTCTTGTCGGGTGTTGAAGCATGGAGGATTATCATCGCATAGGTGGAATAGTCCAACAATGTCAGAGCCGTCCCCACGACAGCACAAACTTGAACGTTCTCGTGCCGCGATGCGCCAATGTTGGTCTTGTGCCCGTTGTGGTTGGTCTTTTCGCCATTGCTGTGAATCATTATGACGGGCGCTCCGCCGTTGCTGGCAAGACCAATCTCTTTAACGCAATCCAGCAATCCGCAAAACCTGAAAAACCTGAACTGAACAAAACCTGAACTGAACAAAACTTGAATGTTCTTGTGCCGCGATGCGCCAATGTTGGTCTCATGCCCGTTGTGGTTGGTCTTTCCGCCATTGCTGTGAATTATCATGACGGGCGCTCCGCCGTTGCTGGCAGGACCAATCTCTTAAATGCAATCCAGCAGTCCGCAAAACCTGTACACATGCACACGGATTTTTTTCCACGGACCTGCCCTGGTCCGCACGTACGGACCAGGGCCAAACGCCAGGGCGGCTTGGGCCCGGACCAGGGTCGCCCGCCTTGGTCTGCGCGCGCGCGGGGACCAAGCCTGGTCCAAATGCGGGTTTGTCAAGCTTGGTCCCCGGACCCGGACCAGGGCTGGTCACGGTCATAGGCCGATTCTCATCGGATCAATGATGGTTCTTTATAGTAAATTAAGGGACCAGTACTGGTCGGATTCCGGTTTTTCAAGTCGGATTGCCTGTGAGTGGAGCCATGGTCCGTACCCACGGACCATGGCTGATGCGCGTCGGTAAACCAGTGTGACGTTTTTTGACCGGCCGGCTGCAGCCGGAGCTTCGCAAGAAGCTGACCGGCAGCGGTTAAATGCTGTTGTTAGACGTGCTTTGGCGGCTAACTGCGATCAGCTGCAGCAATAAAGCCGCAGCTGACCGCAGTTGGGCCGCTGCTGGTGGCCTGGCGGGCGGCCTGGTGCTTTACACCAAGAGCACCAGGCCACGCCGCTGGCCTGGTCATGCTGGCCTGGTGGCAACCATGCTAGCGTGACCAAGGCAAGGAGTTCACAATCGCTATAGCTACGCCGCCGCCCACGTCGCCGCCGTTGATACGACTCAACCACAATGACCACAAGCCATGATGATGGCCTGGTGACATGCACCATGCAATTACAGATGCATGTGTACAAGCCATTCATAGCGCTTAGTGACACATCTCAATCACAACGCCAAGTGGTCTACTGCAAGTATATTGCGCCACACCACCACCAACAACAACAACAACACATACGTTGCACGCTTTTGTCTTTGAGCCCACGGTAGGAGGCCCTTCATTAAGGGTTTTTCGCAAGCTAGGCACCTGCATGCAACCTTGTTCGCACAAGCAAACATGCATGCGCATACTTGCACTTATAACACACCAGCACTTTCAAGCCCATGCTCCTTCCACCATGGGTTGCTGCTCAAGACCTAGTTGAACTGCCTTTGCAGCGTTGTTGAGTAAATGGTAGCTCAAGCGGTTCCTATTGTGCATGCAAAACTTCTTGAACTATCCTCGGTAATGCGGGATGTATCAGCTCTGGCGCGAGGTTCCCCTCCAGCCCATGCCCTGCAGTACGCATAAAACCGCTTCAAGCCGCTCTTGTATTGCTTTTAAGTCGCCTCGCACCTGAGATTCTTAAAAAACCTGTTGTGTGCAATCGAGTGTCAATACCACGTTGTCACATCAACAACAATCATCTGTCTCGCTTACGCACGCACGCATGCAGGCACACACACAACAGCGGCCCTCCCTCCCTCCCTCTCCCACTCAAACACACAAGCACACACACACACACACACACACACCGCAGCTGCACTCAGTCTCCCTCCCTTCCTCTCCCACTCAAACACACAAGCACACTCATTGCAGCTGCACTCCCTTTTCCTCCCTCCCTCTCCCCCCACCCCCACCACCACCGAACCTTACCTGAGCTACTGCCTCTCTATCTGCATTGTTAACAACCAGGTTGCCATCCTCTTCCCAACCGCCATCTACACTTCACACGTTTGCCTGCCCTCTATTATAATCTTCTTCCGCGGGTTGTTCATCTTCTTGTAATGCAGGGTGCTTTTGCTTCTTGCTAACCGTATCTGCAGTCCGATGGCAACGTATTAAGCTTAAGAATATGAGATTACATGTGCATACGAATCAAGCATGTGTTTAGTTCGCACATTCTCCGTCAATAGTGCACTATGCCGTGCACGTGTGGTGCAAAATGTGGTGAGGTTTGATTGCTGAAATGCAAACACGTGTATAAAGTACAGTATAATGCCATGCCATAAATGTATTGCAGTAGCTTGTTAAACTTAATAACATGTCACCGAACACTGCATATGGATAAATGGCAGCATGTATTTTCTATATAGCTTACATAGCTTATCGCCTGGCACAAACCTGTGCAGTTCTGCCAGCATGGAGGGCGAGGCAAACACCACCAACAACAACAACTTGTTCGGAACAACAATTGGTGACAGACTTTGTCAAAGAGCAAGTTCCTCCAGACACCCCCACGTGCGCCGCCACTACCGCCGCCCACTAGGCCCATCAGGCCGACTCGGAGGTTAATCAACCAAGATCACGTGCGATGGCCCGATTGAGGTGAGCTGCCGGCCAATTGGTCAACCGGTCAAGCCGGTTACGTGTTACACCGACTGCCGGGTTTGAAGCGTAACACGCGCGTTACCTTATAACTTCAGCAGTTTTGGGCGGGAGGTCGGGTGGTCGACACCCCGCATGTCAATCAGGGACACACATCATCACCTAACCCGTCACTCACCCTTCCCTTTTCCTTATGCCCAGAGGGTTTATTGTCTCGTTTCTAATGACAATGAGAAGCTTTGCACTTGTCGCCCCGGCCTGTTTATTTGAAGCAAGAATACGCGAACGCAAGACACCGAGGCCGCGTCCATTGTCACGAAGACGGTTGTTCAAAAACATGGCTCCCTTAGACAAATGAGCGAGTTTGCGGCAGCGGTCTTGGCTAACTTCGGAAGCTTCAAGCAGGGGCTGAGCTGGGCTTTATTTGCACAGCAGTAAACAACATTACTAGTGGTGCGGCTGTTTAATCGGGCCAGCCGGCCGGCCGGCATTCAAGGTCACCTACATCACACATCCCGCGCAAAGGCCATCACACATGCACGGCACCCGCGACTGCCGAGCTGCGCGGCAGTATGCGCGGCCCTGTAGCTCAGCAATGTAAACGACAACCACAAACAGTGCTTGCATCTACTTGCAATCAGCTGCAGTTGACCACCGTCAAGAACAACAACACCCACAATGCTTGCGCGTGTTTATAAATCGCTGCATGTGAATGCGTGTGTTGCATGCGTGTGTGTGCATGCGTGTGTGTATGAGGTTGCTGCTGACAAGTGGGTGTTGTGCGCATGTATGCATGTATGCAAGGTTGTTATAGTTAAGCACGTATGCACATGTAGCAAGTACCTGCACTGCCTCGTCAATAAGGAGAAATAGCTTGAGCGTTAGCCATGTGGCATACTTGCCACAATAGACCTTGTTCGCCTCACGTGTTGCATGCCACGATTTCATGTCCTTTTGCCACTTCTTCAACTCATTATTGTATTTGAGATTCGCGGCGGCACAGTAGGTGTGGACAGCGGCAGCTTTTGAGGACGCCCCACACGTCTTTTCGCCGTCGCCGTCGCTGCCTCGCGTGCAGCTCGCTTTTCAACCAGTTGACTTGCAGCATGCTCCAAAGCGATTCTAGCCTGTTGCTCTTAGTGTTGCTCGGCCGTCACATATTTAACGCCCATTTGGAACAGTGTTCGATGGCGCTTCGGCACTGGACTTGAAGTACCGCTAGCCATGCCGCCGCTGCCATCACCATCGCCGTCGTATGCTCAGTTTGCGCAGTTTCCCGCCATTTGCGGCACAAAGCGCCGATGATTTGAGTTTTCAACAATTTGACCTAACGGTGCCAACAATTTATAACAATTTGTTTATCGCTGCTGAATCCCTAGTTGAAATTACAACCTAAGGCATTTGATAATTATTTTACATTGTAATGTATGTGGCAGTGCGGCAATAGATCTTGGCCGTCCAAAGTACATCTAAGGAGTAAAATACATGCCAATAAGTGTAATTGTGAGCACAGTATGCACCGTGCGCAGATATGGCCACTTACGGCAGCAGGTTGTTCAACAGTACAAGTTGTATGTGGAATATTTTGTAACAGTAAATGATATGATAAAATATGTATACAAGGGGGTAGTTCTATTTGATCTAATGCAAGTTTGTTGGATTAACACAGTCTGGTCGCTTGATCCACACACAGGCAACATTAACAGTCCATATCTACTCGTATTGCAATAAGTCAAATGACCATTTCATGTATTATTATATTAAACAGCAATCCACCCCACATCATTAACTACTGTGTATTTATTACTCCACCGCTGGATGCGTGAGCACTACCATCTGCAATGGACACACTTTAAGCATAGTTGCACGGTACGTAATACGAATACACATACGACATGACATAGCCACAAGTATTGTATAGCGTCTTTATACAATGTGCTATTAATGATCATGATTAACTGCATGTATGCAACCATTTCTAAGCCTATACACCTCACCACAGCCACCGCGTGCAACGCAACTTCAATAAAGTGTGTACATATACAATACGTGCAGTGCACTTCATTAATTGTAACATGTGAATGCTAAAAATTTCAATGGCAATAGTAATTCAATGATCAAGTAAGTTTGATTAACGATTGTGTATATTCAATGCAATTTGCAAATCGGATAGTGCCATGCAATTATGACTCATAATGAGGTGGCCATCAAAAAGCCACGAGCAATACAACCGGTTGGTTTCAGCAGCATTTAGTACTCTTGTTGACGACACTGATAGAGATGATGTAGCTTATGAAATTGCGGACAACACGGTTACGATGCACAAGTGCCGGCAGCACGCGCAAATTATTACCAATGTTCACGGTGAATACATATTTGTATCACCACGTGTGCGGCTTTTAATCCCATTGCTGCACCTGCACATGCAAACCCCACATTCAGTAGCTACAACATTTGCATACTCACACAAGCGCCGGCTGCGGGTACTTGGCATGATGTCTTTAACGCAAGTCAGTATTACATAAATTGCATCCATATTGGTAACCACCGCAATCTTAGCAATGTGTCACAGACAAGTAGCTCGACACATCACATGATAATCAATGCACAAAGACAACTACAAATGGATATTCATCACATGAACAATAAAAAACGCACCGCTCACACCCGTGACAATGTATTGTATAACTGTTGCAGTATACGTATCATCATACAGTTTTATAATTAATATATAACGTATTGAATAGATGCGCGGTTTACGTCTCAATGGTACTAATATAAAAGCCGGGAAAAAAAATTCTTAAATAATATATATGTTTAACATACAATGGATGAATGCAGTATACAAACTTCATTATTGTGGCAAAAAAGAATGAGCACAAATTTAATAGCACGACGCGAGACGTGTAGTTACATTTCGGGTCCCTGTACTAAAGCAATCAACGTGACAGCACCTTAATGACATTAACAGTGTTTACCATGGCATGTCATTAATGGCTTGGAAATTGTAATAAATGCATTGCAGTTACATCATGGCGCATGACGTCATGAGACGTCGACGCTCTTACGACAATTCAATTAGGGGTACTGCTGTGTGTCTTCGAGAATCGCAGCTTCTGCCATGCCAAATCAGACCTCCCGATCCCGCGATTCCCGCCACTCCCAGCGCGCGACCTGTCCGCCTCGGTACGCTTCTTGAGCGCGGCAGGTGTCAGCCACCTAGGCAAGCAGCTCAGAGCAGCAGGCATAGGAGCAGCGCGCCGGACCCGTCAGCGTTCTCATCACGTTGCTGACCGAAAGGGAGAGATCAGCCCGCCAGCTTGGAACTGCCACCCGGTTTAGCAGACCAGAGATTTTACGTCTTGAACTTGAAACAAAGTCACGGTTCGTCGGCGTAATGGCGTTAGAGTCCACGTAGAAGTTACTTCTGACCGCGAATGTGACGGGGTGGTGCTGACTTAAATGCAAGATGCTGTTGACCGCTGTTTCTTTGCTACGCAGCAAGCAGGAGGCCGCGGCAGTAATATTGGCGCCTTGAGCAGTTTGAGAGCCAAGACAGTGCTCAGCCTACAGCGTTCAAAACCCTAGGTCGGCGGTAGTTGGGCGGCGGCGGCGGCGGGGGCAGTAGGGTGATTGTGGAGGTCAACCATGGTGACCGGGGTGATGGAGGTGGCTGGGGCGTCATCTTCCTCGGTGGTGGTGGTGCGATCGCATGCTGGTCGGAGGATGCTGGCCGCAGTCCGCAGACCACGGTACACTGACTTCTCGTGTGTTTGGGCGTCACGCTTGCTTGCCAGCTGGCTTATGCAAGCTCGCCCTTTCGTTGCAGCTGTCGGATTGGCTGCTCGGCTGAGTACGAGTCGTCTCGACCGTCAACCAGCCGCAACAGCGGCGATCATGCCGTGAGTATGCGCACTGCACGCATTGCGCATGACCTAGGTGTTGGTGCAGGGGCTCAGCAAGTGGTGTTGTAGTCAACAGTTGGTTTCCCGTTATACTGATATTTGCTTGCTGCAGGTACTGTCGTCGTCTTCTGTGTATGCCAACGACAGGCACATGACCATAGACAGCAGCACAAGCAGCGGGAGGAGCTCACACAATGTAGTAGATCAGCTTCTGAATGGTGCTAAAGGGCTGCTGACATCGTTTGACGGCGGGGGTGACACTTGGGATGGAGGCGACGGGGACAAGGGCGGCCGGCATTTCATGCGGCGTGTAGGCGAGGACGACGGCGGCTTTCACGACCGTCATGAAGAAGATGAGGTTTGTTGCTGTTGAATCAGCAAGTGTCCGTTGGCAGCTGTTTGCAGGTCGCTGATTGCTTTGCCTTTGCAGAACGACATCTTCACACAATTCTACCGTCACACAAGCAAGGCGCTCGCGACCAGTGGTGTCCTTGTTGTCCTCCTGGGTGGGATGCGTGCTTGGGTTGCATTGTGCAGACTGCTCGTCAGCAGGCGCTGGTTCAAGGACGAGCAGCTTTCTCCGGCAATCATGATGCTGCGATTCAAGGTCAGTTATTATGCATATTTGGGCTTGTTCAACACCGCTCCAAGCTGTGTGCATGCTCTGTCATAAATTACGTGTGCTTAGAATTGCATTGTCGCGTGCAGTTTTGCAACACGGTTCTGCTGTCATTGGACTTTCTTGTGGCGAGTGACGTGGTGGAAACATTGACCAGCCCGCTTCACAAGCTGGCTGCTCGTGAGCTGACTTCTCTCGCTGCACTCATTCTCATCCGCGCGCTGCTCTCCCATTTGCTGGATTTGGAGATCCGGCACATTGACCATCACATGGCTCGGCCTGTCAAGGTGAAGTCACATTAGCTGAATCTACAGCTGTGTACCATACTTGTGCGGCGCCTTGTAGCATAGCAGCATCCTGGCACGGTTTTGGTTTGGAACCATGAAGCGGACTGTGCACAGTCCTCGTCAGTTTCGTAGATATATAGAGTTGGGCAGATTCTTTTCCAAATTGTGAGTGGTAGCCGCAGCTGTGTGGCCCTTCCTGGTTGTTGTGTGTTGTTAGTGATTATTGGCCAGTATACTTGTTGGCTGTGTGCTGTGCGTGCGCATCATATTCTTCTAAGCTGGTGCATGGGTAATCGCGATTGTTGTCATGGTGCTTACTGGTGCCCCGCATGGTTGGAACAACAGGTTGTGTCCATTAGTAACAGCCTGTGCACACCAGCATTGTCAGCAATTTTGCCTTGAGTAGAGCGTAATGCTATCTGACTGTGCCGCCGTCCAGTGGCAACCTGTGCGCATTTGTTGTGTGCAAAGATCATAATGTAACACCCCATTATGCATGACGCAGAAGAACGAAGTGTACCCATTGCCTGTAAGCATTCATGGCTTCTTGTGTAGTGGGCATGCAGTTGTTACCACCGATAGCTGTTTTGGTTAGGCATGGACATGTTCCTGGACCCTTGCCCGCATTTCTCTAATGTGCCAGTAGTGTTTTTAAAGTTAGCTGACCACAGCCATGCGGGGATAAAACCACAATCTGCTAACACCAGATTGCTACTCAGCTATGTACCATTGTTACGTGTAGAGAACAACGCTGCCAGGTTTGGGGGTCAACTACGGGTGTATTGCATGGAAATGGACGGTTGTCCACAACAAATTGCATGTTTCTGCAAGCCCGCATTTGCATGGTGGTAAGAATCATCAAACACCTATACTGTAACAACATTATGTCGCAATCAATCCTCGATCATACCTATCAATAATAATGGTTGCTGATGGGTATAGGATTAGGTTGACGCTGTTATAAACATGCATTTTCATATCATGCACCACATAGCCCATCACAGGCGCTTGCATGCTACATCCACGACTACCTAGCTATTTCTACCTTCTACTCAACCCCTGCTTCTACCACCTCACTGTTACCGTATTTCAACATATACAGGCCCCCCCGTTTATAACACCCTCCATTGATATTTCGGGAGGGGGGGGTCTTGTTTAGCCACCCCCTTTTACACTCATGTTCCCCTACATCCCCTAATACAACACCCCCTATTGGATTTAAGGG
>RHPI01000193.1:394396-425423 GCA_009103225.1 Chlorokybus atmophyticus
GCCGTAAACAATGTTCACATTGTTTAGGGCTTTGTTTTAAGGGGAGGGTTGTATTCGACAATATACGATAGTCATGCATTAGCGGCAGTGGTGATGGTAATCACATGCACAACAACTGTGGTGTGAGCGATGTTGCCACCATGCCTTCGAGCAATCATGGGGTATTGTATATTTAATACATGGAGAAGGGAATTGCCACAGATCACACCACTCATGCAACACGCGGCACAACACACTCACCTCATTGCTACATACATGACCACAAGATTACCTACTATATTACTACCCCCAATTCAAATGTGCAAATGTACAATATCATACAACAAGCATAATGGACAAACGGGCTTGCAACATGTAAGAAAGCGACGCAAAACCATATACAATTTGACGAAGGGGTGCATATGGTTTATGGCTCATTAACAATGGGTATGAGGAGTGTGAGTACATGTTTGTACATGTTGCAATAGAATGTATGTGTGTTGCCAAGATGAGCACCTTGCATTGCAACATTAATTAACAATGAATCAACATTGCAACATAACGTATTGAATATGCAAGTACATATTTGCATACCGGTTCTTCATTGCGCACACGCATACCGATCATAGATCAACCCATATGCAAGTTTATTGTGCATGTGCATGTCACGGCGCTCTGTAGCTGGCAGGATGGAATAAGTGTAGAAGCGGAAGTTTGTATTAGTGTTGACTTTTTTAAGTTTGTGAATTGTACTGCTGCTAAATCTCCTGAGAGTATATTGCCCTCAAGATTGCTTATCGCATACAAATCCATCTTTGTATGCGATAAGTCAGTAGGGCAATATAAATTGTAGACAGTGCATTCACGGAATCACGAGTGAATGTGCATCATTTTGATCGACAAAACGTGCACCCGCAAAGCTTGTTCAACAAAATATCTGTGTCAGCTTACTACTAATGGAGGTGCCTTCGCCTTGACTTTTGTTACCCTGCTGCAGGCATCAGTCTTCAATGGTTCTTTCACTCATCAAGTTGCATGATGCATGCAATTGCATGCAGCAATGGCAACTGCCAACGATCATGCTCTTGCGCGGGAATTCTGCGCACCAAAGAACGCGCGAAGTACGTTTCGTACGATGGACTGCGTACGGCTGCTATGGAAAAAAGAATAAACCAACTTTATGCTAGTGCAGGTTGTTCAGGACTTGGGCGGAGGTGACGCTGTCATTGGGGAGGACTGTGGCAAGCGAGGTGGGAGGGCCGACCTGTGAGGCATTGCCGTCGTGGCTTGCTTGTCTTCTATTGAGCGTCTGTACAACACATTCTGCCAGGCAGTGTTGTACCTAGTGGGCTGGACCTGGAAGTCAATGTAGTGTGCTGGGCTGTTGGTGTGCTAGGGTTTCTTTGTCCAGGCTTGGGGTCAAGCAAGGGCGTACCACCAGGCGAACGCAAGACCAGGCCAGACTAAGCGGCATCAGGCAGGGCCGGACCAGGCCAGATTGGGCCGGGCCAGGCCATGCGTGCAGGGCAGGCTGCAGGAGAAAGGCAAGCTGCTGCAGCTGAGCATGCCATGTCCATACGGCATTGAGGTTTGACAGCAGTCAAGCCAGCTGGCGGGCGTCAAAAATGTTCAGCCGGCCGTCCGCCCGGGTGCTGAGAGTTATTGTGGTGCTGCCTTTTGCGCTGGCGGCTGTGGCATTTGCAGTGCACCTTTCAAGGTTAGGTCATGATGGAATGTTCCTTTCGACAGCATAAGCGTACAGTTGCGTGCCTGCACACTTCTGCAATGCATGCATTGTGAATGTCGCATGTATTGTCACTGTGATTGAGTGATATAGCCTTCCTCAGGCTCTCCCTATACTTGACTACTACAATTGTTCGCTTACAACGCGTGAGTAGTGCATCGGCTGTGCCTGCCTCAGCGTGGAAAACTCATGTTGCGTGTACTGGAACAGTGTGGTGTGTCTTACAACACAGAGCATGCAGCCCTGTTGTTATTTCCAGTGCAAAAGGCACGACATGTGATTGACTCGTATTGGTCGTGGTTCTGGCCCATCTTCCTTGGGTTGGATGCCTTATCATTGCATATACTTTATCAACTTGCTTGCTGGGCTGGCTAGTCACTCCTTTGCCCAAGTACATCACAGCTGTATGATACCTTTGCTGAACTGTCTGCATGCAGACGCATGAGCATCATGCGCATAGCGTTTGCATTCACTGTGACAGCCCGGCTGATTCAAGTCAATTGCAGTGGCTATGACCCTTTGGAGTCGCAAACAAAGGTCGGCGATCTGTCTAGACTACCCGGCGTGAAGCCGTTTTTCCACAAGGGTCACACCTTGGAAGTCCTTGACCCATCGCAACAAGGCGCGCATGCGAGGAAATCCCAGTCTATACTGCCTGAAACGACTGGGCCAATTGTGCGTGTAACACCATTTCATGTGCATCCATGTAGTCTTTGAAGAGTGGGTGTTTCCGATTGTGCGATGGTGTTGGGTAAATAGTATCTTTCTGATGCCAGGTAGGCATCTCAACAACAACGGCGGCGGGTGCGGAGCAGGTTGTGCCATGGGTTCACTACCACAGAGGGTTGGGTGTGTCCCATTTTTTCATTTTTGGCAGCGGGAAGGCCATGCTTCCAGAGCATGCAGACTTGATTGAGGCTGAAGAGGTACGTCGTGACAGATATGGTGTGTTAACTCACTTGCAAGTAGCTTAGCTTGTATCTGATGCAGGGGGTGCATTTCATCAAGCGCACTCCAGAGCTGATAGCCAAACAGAATGAGAGGTGAGTGCGTTGCAGTTATGATGTTGTCACAGTTATGCATATGCTGATTCCTGGCTGGTGTCATTGGCAGTCGGATCTTAAATGAGTGGTGGCTTGCGCCTTACATGAATAAGCCATGCAATTATCTTCTATCGGTGCACCAAAATCTCAACCTTGAGATGGGCATACAAATGGCCAGGGTAAGGCATCATTTATCAGCTCCAATGCACTCAAGTTATGATGATTGATGAATGTTCGCAGACACACAATGTATGTGTACACTACTGCTTGTGGGTTTTGTGATGTGTGGGCACTTAGTCAGCTTGGCAACGCATTGTACAGGACAACAAAGTAGAGTGGCTGTTTCATATTGACACCGACGAGCTGGTGTATCCCGCTGGCAGCCCAACCTTTTCCATCCAACGCATGCTGGCGGACATACCGAGCGATGTTGATAATGTTGTTTTTGCTAACTATGAGGCCCTCGCTGAACGAGATGATGTGCAGGTCAGTTGTACTCTCAGTGAGTGCTACAGCTGCGCTCGTCCATGTGGTTATCGTTCACCCATGAAGAGGCTGTTAACGGCAAGTTCTGAAATGCAGGAGCCTTTCACGGAGGTCACGTTGTTCAAGAAGAACTATGACCACGTGCTGCGTGATCAGTATTTTGCCAACTATCGCGATGTTGCCAAGGGCAATCCTAACTACTACTTAACATACGCCAATGGGAAGTCTGTGGCTCGCATTAAAGAAGGTACATATGTTGCGATGGTCACCAATGCAAGTTGTGTATAGTGCGCGTAAACTGACCTGCAATTGTTGCTCATGGCAGGATTGAGACCTAATGGGGCACACCGGTTTCACAATTACATCAAGCAACCCAAGGAAGTGCAGCATGACGAGGCCGCCATTCTGCACTATGTATATACCAAGTTCTCAGATCTTACCACCAGAAAAAACAGGTCTGCATGCAAGCCACGCA
This sequence comes from Chlorokybus atmophyticus, assembly GCA_009103225.1. Classification (NCBI taxonomy): domain Eukaryota; kingdom Viridiplantae; phylum Streptophyta; class Chlorokybophyceae; order Chlorokybales; family Chlorokybaceae; genus Chlorokybus; species Chlorokybus atmophyticus. The sequence goes on from RHPI01000193.1 coordinate 398,124, forward strand.
AATGCATTCAACTTGACATATGATGCATCCAACACATCCATTTTACCACATATCAACATCCTGGTGGCTTCCACGACTGATATCATTCGTCCTTGTGTTGTAAGGTGTGGCTGCAAACCAGTGAAGGAAGAAGCTGAGAAATGCTTCATACTGGAATTTGACAGGCAAGCGTTTCTCAAGGCTTCACTGGAGTCGGAGGCTGAGCTTTTCAAGTGGTATCAAGAGCATGTGGTGTTTTCTGACCCAAAGGTGGTGCGGAAGTTGATAACGTCAGGCCTGTTTGACCGGATGTACGAGCCGCAAATTGTTATCAAGAACTCCATGGAGAGAACGCGCGCTTTGAGGGTAGCTGAAGCGGCTGCCAATGCTGCTGAGTTGCTGCCAAGCAACAGCCTGATGCAGCCTAACGCCTCGCAAACAAGCAGCTTGAGCACACAAATGTAATTTTGTGATGCTTGTGTGCAGATGTGTACTGAAAGTGCTTGTTGTGTTTGACACGCTGCATTGCGGTCGTGCTGTCGTGTGTCGTGTAATTACCGCCGCCAGCATTTGTGGACAAGAACGTGGTTTCGTTGACCGTTGATGTGCTGACCAAACATCCAACACTACAATGAGAGAGTGAGATAATGCGGACATAGCTTTCACTGCATAGATTTCATATGCATTGCTGCTGGTCCTGTGACAAGGATTATGTAAGTCATGAGAACCTGCGCAATCAATAAGGCAACTGATAACATGCACATGGCTCGCATGGCACAGTGCAGGCAACGTGCATGTAGGACACTCTACATCTTCTCTACATGCTATGTGCATGCAGTGCGGCGTGTGGCACGGCAGTCGTAACACTCTTTGACCGACTTGAAGATTTCATAGGTTGCGCACTGCAGCACGCACGCACATTCACACACGGTGTGTGCGTGCCTCTGTATATACAATGTGGTATATGAAGCACACGATACCCTTACGCATCAGGGCACATGCGCGACTGTGGCAGTCAGTGACACGGCGCGCGCGCGCGCCAGAGAGAGAGAGAGAGAGAGAGAGAGAGAGAGAGAGAGAGAGAGAGAGAGAGAGAGAGAGAGAGAGAGAGAGAGAGAGAGNAGAGAGAGAGAGAGAGAGAGAGAGAGAGAGAGAGAGAGAGAGAGAGAGAGAGAGAGAGAGAGAGAGAGAGAGAGAGAGAGAGAGAGAGAGAGAGAGAGAGAGAGAGAGAGAGAGAGAGAGAGAGAGAGAGAGAGAGAGAGAGAGAGAGAGAGAGAGAGAGAGAGAGAGAGAGAGAGAGAGAGAGAGAGAGAGAGAGAGAGAGAGAGAGAGAGAGAGAGAGAGAGAGAGAGAGAGAGAGAGAGAGAGAGAGAGAGAGAGAGAGAGAGAGAGAGAGAGAGAGAGAGAGAGAGAGAGAGAGAGAGAGAGAGAGAGAGAGAGAGAGAGAGAGAGAGAGAGAGAGAGAGAGAGAGAGAGAGAGAGAGAGAGAGAGAGAGAGAGAGAGAGAGAGAGAGGCTAATTAGACTCTTGTCTCGATGGCGGCATTGATGAGGGCGAGGGGGTCGTCAGCTGCCATGTTGGCGATGCTGTAGTGGAGAAGAATGCTGGTGTACAGAAGTAAGCTCTGAGCCAGCGGATTATAACAAAAAGTGCCATCTGTGCCGCATTCATAAAGCATTAGCCGCTTGCATCGTGCGTAACAGCTGTCTTGTGCCGTGACAGCTCCCTTTGCCGTGCAGGTGTGCGTGTGCAAATGCGGATCCGCTGCTTGGCTCAAGGGGAATAAGGTTTGTGCATGCGTTGGGTTCAACAAGTTGTATGCATATATGACTGCTGCAGGAGATTCACATTGTCACAATGCAGGGTTCAGAGCTAGTGACGTCATGCCCGCTCACCGCCCTCGTGCAATGTGGATGTCTATGTGGCTGAATGTGCATGTATGCGTGCGGACACGCAGGAACACTTGCATTATCTGATTATGTACATGCACAGAGTTCTGCTCAGGCGACAGTAGCAGGCGGCTTGTTCGACAGTGCAATGCAATGCGGGGGCGTGTATGGTAAGCACTCCAATGTGGGCAATGCTTCACGAGCTGTTACTTACACACAAGCCGCAACAATTACTTAGGTCTCTCGCAGCCAGTTATCTTTGCCACCACCTTCCGTCACCGTCACCTACAGCACTCTCTCCTCCACCGTCTCCTACCCACCAACCTCCTCCCCCGTCCTCCACATGTCCTCTCCCGCCCCCCCTCAATGAAACACACACACACAGCCAACCAACAGTTTGCCAAAGCACTGACTTGGTAGTGATCTACACTACTTTTTGCAGATCACCTGGAACCTGTACATACAAGCCTTTCATGATGCGAAGTTTACGCCGATCTTGCGGATTAGGGCGTCCCTTTTGACGGCGCTTGCGTTTGGTTCGGCTGGCCGCCGGTGCCTGCGCACATGCTACATGTCACCACTACGCAGCCATGTATGGTTGAAGCAGCATAGCCTGTCAAGAACTGTACCTGCACAAGTGCAGATGTTGTTGTAGCGCTCCTCACTTGCGTGGATATATCCTCCTGTGGTCAGTCATCATCAGCCTGAGTTGCACATGTCCGTTGGGCACAATCGCCTCAAGCACGCAGAGGTATGCTTGAAGCGGCCCAGCAAGATTCTGTACCTCGGCAAGTGCAGATGTTGTAGCGCTGCTCACTTGCGTGGATCCGTCCACCTGAGTTTGGTCATCATCAGCCTGCTTGCACACATGTACGATGCACATTTGCAGTGCATGCTTGAAGCGACTAGCATGTCAAGAACTGTACCTGGACAAGTCCAGACGTTGTAGCGCTTCTCACTTGCGTGGATCCGTCCACCTGTGTTCGGTGCTCATCAGCCCAACTTGCACGCATGGATGATGCACTTAATAGCAGATGGGCAGGCGCACACCTTCAACGTGCATGTTTCTGTACGGCCACACACAAAGACGCGTCTCTCCCCATTGCTGTTCACCACCACATTGCACATATCACCTGTGTGCACGCATGCGCATATTGATGGTGTTGAAGCTGCATTTCTTACTGTTGTGCTGCTCACCTCTAGAAGTTAAAGGCTTCATATTCCAGCAATCCCCATGCAACCACATTGAACACTTGACGCATTGGATGATGTTTTTCAGTGCACCGCACTTCTCTCGCTTGCAGTAGCAACTGATGATCCGTCCATCTTTATGCTGATACACCTGCTCCTCGCTCCACCGGAGCGCACCCACAGCTGCTAAATGCATGAATGCTGCTCGACTGTGCCATGATAGCGGGCCTGTGACACACGCTACATGAGAAGCAACCCGTTATGCAGTACTGTTAATGTTCAACACACAATGCACTTACCAAGCCTTAATGTCCCTCTGTCATGTGCAGGGTCACGTAGCTTTCTGTTTTGTGCGCGTGTAATACATGAAGTTGTCGCTACCATCGAATGACCAGTCCACTTTGGTCCTCTTGCCCACCTTCTGAACGACGAGATCAGCTACTTGGGCGCACGCCTTCTTGAGCATCTTAATCGTCTTGTTAGAGGAGACGTCCATCTGTAAACACTTGTGTCCTTATGCGGCAGATGGCAAACACAGCAACACAAGATGATCTAATTGTCAAACATTACACTTTGGCCATATGTGATGTCCATAAAACTTGAATGATCTTCTGCACGAAAGCACTGCAGGAAGTGGCGATTGAACCTGCAAAGTAATAGTACTGTACCATGCTATGCATATGTGTAGTACGTGAACACTGGACGCACCTTGCCTCTCTGCTAAAGTGATGCTTTTTGGTTGTAATCTGGTTGTCAAACTCATGCGAATCATGAAGAAAGTGTTTGATAATCTCAACCAATGCCGTGGCGTTCAACACTCTTTGATCGGTCTGAAAAGTTGCCTTTCGTACATCTTCCACCGAGGCCCACACTGCTGCAGGCCTATTATTGCAACATGTCAACACATGCCAACGTGGTAGTGCGTGCGCATGTGTGTGCATGTGCGCGCGTGCGTGCGCGCGCAGTTGTTTCTCTCTGTGTGTGCGTGTGCATGCGCGCGTGTTTGTACAACAGTAATACTCACCCAAAGGTGCTGCTTATCAAATAATAGATGTCACTCACTTTTTTGCGCCCATTGCCTGCGAACAATTTCTTGTTGAACAACAACTGTGGAAGCCGTATAAGCCTGGCCGCACGTCGACATGTGCTGAACCAAGTCAACAACTTCGACTCCCACTCTCCCTGCTCAACCTGTGCACACATTCAAGTCAACTTGCATAGCAATCAGTCTCATAGTTTGCTGCTATTGTTGTCACCTGCATATCAGGTCCCCACTTGGTACACCGCTTGCGAATTGATAACGGCAAAGACACGCCTTCGCTTGCCATAGAGATTGAAATATCGTCGTAAATCTTCCAATCCGCAACATTCACTGCGTTGCAGCAGTCCAATAGGACAATAAAACCGCATGCTGCTGATGCCAACTGTAGCACCAGCGACATGCGCGAAGTTGCAAGGTGTTCTCCGTAAAAGCCACAAGGGTACTGCTCAATATCATATTAAGTATCCACAGCAGCGGCTGTACACAGTACGAACATTAGCAAGGCTCAACACACCACTGTGCATCAATTGCAGATGACAGGCATGCAATTTACCTGTCCCAAGCATAAACTGCAAAACCACAGCCAAAGTTGTCAAGACTTGACACATAAGATATACACTTTTTGCTGAAGTGTAGCAGCCAGAGAATACAACGCTGCTCTCCATCTCGAGCGGGTAACCTTAGCGCAACGGCGACGTCCGGGTGTTTCCAACGGATTTATTGTTCGCGGCCTCATACGGCTTGAAACTTCGTTCACCTGACACACCGCGCGCTTGTTACATGCAATTTGGAGTAAACAACCCGCATGCAACATGCATACCTGCGCTGTTTGCTGGCATTTCTCTCACACAGGTCGATATGATTTGATAATGTGCGACTCAGATGAAAGCGCTCGGCATATGTTCCGCGTCATGGCTGTTGCTTCCTGTCCTTCCGGCATCCTGGCACGCACAACACGTACACCACAAGTACGTGTGGGCATGAGCTTGCCTGTACTGAAAACAATTGGACTGTACCTGTTTCTGTACAAGTTCAAAGAGTGAGCATTGCACCCACCTGCCGCTGCTGCCGCCGCAGAGTGCTGTGGTCTGTAACCCACACCTGAATAATACTTGCGCACATTAGCAACACAACTCACACAAGATACCGGTGCGCATTCACAACACACAAGCACACAACACACATTACATGACAGTAGACACAAACATCGCAAGCCACAACTGCATGACCGTAGACACACAATGGTTGGGAGCTACAACTATCAGCTGTCAGTTGTCTTATTGTTGATGAACAGCTAACGTGGAAGGAACAGGTCACAGGCTCCAGTTGTGCTGCAAGCTAGCGCTGTGCACTTCGAGCTGCTTAAGCAATAGACTTGGATAAGGCAAGTTAATTGTGTCATTGACCAACTCACACAACTACAGCAGGAAAAACAACAACACAACACACAAGCGCACCTGCAAAATTGTTGTAAGAAACAATCACACTCTGGTCGTAAAATAAAAAAGCTTACTTGAGTCACAAGCTTCAGGTCGGCTCCAAGCTGCCGCCAGGCACTGTGCGCTCTGAGCTAGTCATGCAATACACTGAGTGTTGTCAGAGCTTGTTGTGTCTTGGGTTCACGCAGGTATAGCAACGGCAACACAAACACGCAGACAACACAAAAGCCAATAATGCGCAGCACACAACACAGCGCCTGCATGCTATATGGTTGATAGTGCCAATCTCACACAAGGCACAAGAACACGGCAAATTCCAACACACCGCAAATGCGCACGCGCAATTGTTGGAAGTATCCATCTACCGCTTACCTAAGTCACACAACCAAGCTCCAAGTCTCGTGCGAGCTGCCGCCAAGCACTATGCTTAATGCCCTTTTCTAAAACTAAAGTTCTTCTTCGGCGACAGGCTGAGGTGAATAGAGTTGCAGCAGCTGCAGCAACGGCGACAGCAACACAACACACCACCTGCACTTGCCTAACGGTTACTAGAGACATGTACCAGCTGCCAAACGACCCACCTTTGAAATAGACTAGGCTCCAGGTCTCTGCTCCAAGCTGCCGCCAAGCTGGAGCCTGTAGGCAAGCTACCACGCAAGTTAGCTAACTACCACCAGCCTGGCCAGGCCACGAGCTACCGCCGCTCGCAGCACTTGCTGAGGAGCCCACCTGACTTGCAGTAAGAAGCATGCGCAAGGAGCTTCAGCTACTAGAACACCGCCACCGCCGCCGCCGCCGCCGCACGTTGCGCTAAGAATGCATGCCTTGCCCATGTTCCAGTCATGTGCTGCGCAACATGCACCGCGACCATCCGGTTCTAAACACCTGCACTGCGTCTATTTAGCCTTGGAGCGTGATTGTGTGAGGGGAAGGCTGGCATTGGCCTCCTTCCAAACAAGCGGAAGAAAACAATGCATACCGAGTGCCCCATGAGGCTGTTTCCACCGACCATGAAAAGCCAGTGCCAAGCATCGCCTCAACGATGGGCGGATGAAAGCCCGGCACCTACTTGACCAACAGGGTGTCGCTGCTTGTCAAAGCTGCGCAAGAAAACAGGAAGTGGCCAGAGTGCGTCCAGAGTTAGAGTTAGACACTGGCGGGGCAGATGATGGAGATGCCCACCTAGCTAGCCGTAAAGGCACCACCCCATGTGCTGCTCCTCTAATTACCGTTGGTTGTTATGTTGTAGCTTGACCGCACACACTCTCCTCCGTTACTCCCACGCACATGAGTAAAGATGGCTGGTGGTATCCACTGCGCGAAAGGTTGCTGGCAGCGGAACACCATCTTCTTCACAAAACTTACAATGGCGGTACATGTTTAATCTTGTATGCTCACTCCATGCGTGCCCTACTGTATTCTGGTGTGAGCGCACACATGTCCATTATCACAGTCACAGCATTGCATATATTCTACACACGCACAGGCAATCTCTGCGACTCATTCACTTTTGTACTATGCTTCTCGGCGAGAAGTTCTCACGCACTCACACGCGGTCGATAGATAGAGCAAGGGAGACATCGTGTGCAAACGCGCATGCACGCGCTGTCTCTATTGCTCGCTCTCGCACGCGCTAACACCTAAGGCTGTCCATGCTGTGGCGGTGTTCTCGCTGGTCATCGTGCGAGTGAATGCGGTGGACGAGCTCGCGCTGCAACTTTACACAGCTGTTGACTAGCGCAAAAGCCGTGTTGTGCAGCACCTGCGAGCCATTGAGGCATTAATGACGCTGAAGTCTGCGACAGCGCAGTTGAACGACCTCGCCATCCTACCCTACATTGACGATGGCACACTTAAAGCCACAATCAGCTTTATGTTGTGGATGGTTGTTGGCGGCACGCCATACGCCATCGCTTCGGGCTACCTGTCAGTTGATGGAAACACTATAGGCTCTGCTTATACTTGCAGCCGTCGCAAAATGTTCCCTTGCCGGCCGACTGGATATTGGCAACGGCCGTGCACCTGAGGATACTCATTTAGTCTATCGACCTTCAGTCTACCGGCGATCTCGATACAGGGACCTGAGCATAACGGCCGGCACCATTGGTTGGCGGCCATTTGCATAAAGGGACTGACCCTAATTAATAGGTACCTGTCAGGTACTCAACAGTTAAGCAAAGGGTACTTGACTCAACCAACAGGTAACTGACCGGTACCTATCAGTTAGGTACCGGCGCTTGTACGCTAACTGAGCGAAATTGTCAGGTACCTTAAGGTACCTACCGTTAATGATATGTACCTTCAAAGGTACCTGCTAGTACCGCTCAGTCATAAATGGGTGTCACACGTGATTGTCATCATCAGCTGTGCAAGAACGCGTGCCAAATAATAAAAAACAAAAAAATGAATAAATTACAATGTAATATACTGAGCTACTACTACTACTGCTAGTACAACGAGACTACCACTACTACTACCACTACCACTACTGCTACTACTACCTTAGGTACTACTGCTAGTACTACCCTTGTACTGAGATGCGGCTCCTGCACCGCCCGCTCCAGCTCCGCCGTCGCCATTCCTTCTCCGCCGCCGCTGCCGCCGCCTGGCCTGGTCTGGCCTAGCCTGGCCTGGCCTGGCCGCCCAAAGGCAAGGAGGGTGGTTAGATGGCATGCGGTGTTGCGCGTAGTACAACTTCAGACAGCAACCAAGCTCACCTACTGTTAGCCATTGCCGCCGCCGCCGCCGCCGCCATCACCGCCGCCGCCCACAACGCTGTTATGTTAAACTTGAAGCCGTTGAGCGTTTGAATAACTTGGGCAGCCCAAGTTATTCAAACGCGTTGTCGCAACGGCATTATCGTATTATTATAATGGTACGAAAGTACCATTGTCGCAATGGCAATATCGTATCATTGGTATGGTACGATAGTGCCATTGCCACAATGGCAGTGTTTGTACCATGACATAGTACGGCGGCTGCATTGTACCAGCGTCTCGACTGGCCGGCCGGTACCACCGTCCCGACTTGCCGACCTTTAGGGACCTGCGGTCACTTGCTTATCATACTTGACACACAATAAATAGGTCGCCGCCGCGTTAAGTGCACGACCGGCGATCCGCCGTCACTTAATAAACGCGGTAAGGTCACCTGATAGGGACTAACGGTGGCTGGCTTGCTAAAGTAGGCAGGCCGTCGCGCATACTTTTCGACGGTCAGGGTACGACCGGCGGTCGGCCGTCACTGTATGTGACCAAAACGTGACTTATCTGCTAAACAGAAGGGTCGCCATCGCGCAAATGGGACGACCGACAATCGGCCGTCACCTTAAAGTGCGATGTTGCCGTCACAGGCAGGTCGCCGTCGATTGTACTTATCGGTCGACCGCTTGCCGTCGGTATATGTTGCTTGGTAGAAACGGCCGTCCGAAAAAGTCCCTTTATGGAACAATCCGTTACGTCAGGTAGGGTCAGGCAGGGTCAGGCACTCGTCAGTCCCTCAGTCCCTTGTCAGTCACCGTGTGAAATTTGCGACGGCAAACACCACAAACATAGCCACTCGCAAAGGTTCGCTTCGGGAGTATAGTAAGCAAGCGCTTTGTACACAAATGCGATGTGGGGTGGCGCATGCATACTATCACTCCTTGTATGTACTAGTAGTACATACAAGGAGTGACAAGCTCACTCAACATGCACGCAGCAGCCAGCAACATAGGTATGTTTCATCTATCACATCAGCTACTTCCTACACTACCGCTTGCACTGTGTTTGGCCAATTCGGGATGGTGGTGTGACCCAAAATCTCATGGCTTGGCAGCTGCTATAAGGTGGCAGATGCTAATGAGCGTCGTGTCTTCTAGGTGTGGCGGCGCGGCTAGCTTGTTCGACTCAGACAGGCTCTAGCAGAGAACTTTCGCACGCGCCTCGCCACGTCAACGGGTACATGGCCGACGCGTTATGTCGGCAGCTGCAAATCACGACATGGCCAGGCTCAGAGGCGCACAGCAGGCGGTTTGCCGCACAGGTTGGCCTGCCGGTCGTTGCCGGCAGAGTAGGACTACGCAGCGTCACCCTGCACGCACCGACCGCTTTCCTTTGAGGATGGGCAGCGGTGGCGGCGCCACTGCGCCGACGTTTTACACAGCCGCTGTCAGACTAGTTGCTTGCGGCCATCGACGATGTAGAGGACCGGCACGTTGCCATATTAGGTGGCCATGCGGGCTGCACATGACCTGCTGCCGCCGATGGCACGCCCCGTTTTACCGCCGTTCTCGGCATTGGCGTGCACGGCTGGAGTGAAGTTATAGGAAGACATTAGTGCCAGGATGGATGCCCACGAACTGAAGCTTTATAAGGATGGGGCGTCGACACGGACGACCAAGCACGCCGACTGTCGGCGTCGAGTATAGGGCCGAGGCGTGGCTGTTGGCGTTGCCGATTTTTTAGGTGCTTCGGATGACGCTGAATGTTTTTAGGACGGCCCTCCGCACTCTACTCGGCCTATCGTATCCAATGTTAACAAACGTGACGTGAGTGTGTCGCGTTTGTTAACACGCTTACAGCATAGCTGTGACGAAATGTTCGCCGTTGTAAAGGAGGTCGGTTATGCTGTCTTACATGAGCAAACGGGCTTTCTGCCGATACGTCCAGGTGAGATACGTGGTCGGCACGTGGACTTGATGGTGTCCGAACCAGGGCGCGACCATCGCTGGCTTTTAAACGTCACGGTGACCGCGTGTGGGGTGACGATAAGTGCGGGAGCGCGTGATGCGGAGAACGCCAAGCGGCGCAAGTACCAGGACCACTCTCCGGTGGACAAGTTTTATCACCTAGCCATTGGGACCAATGGCACGATGGGGGCGGCGTTCGCCGAAGTGCTGAAGACATGTGCCAGGCAGGCGGTGTACACTAGGGGGCTACCGCTGCAGCGCCTCCGAGGCGGCTGAGTCAGTGGCTATGTGGCGTTGTTACGGCAACGCGTGGCGGTGGCGCTGCAACGTGCGCAAGGCCTGGCGCTGCTAGAGCGTGCGGCGGCGGCGGTAGCGGTGGTACCAGGCATGGCGGCGCTACGTACGGGCGCACTGGCGTCTGAGGCGGATGTAATCTATCAACTGCAATTACGTACTCTCGTGCATATGCGTGTTGATTGAGCATGAACATTATGTGTGCATCTGGTATGTTGGGTTGCATGTGTGACATCCTTGTTCATGAACATTCGTGTGAGCAATGGTTGATGTAGTGCGAGCCCCGAATGTCTACGTACCTAGAGGTTGTGAACTTGTTGAGAGAGGAACCAGCTACAGATTTCGTCTAAGCTTTGTGTTTTGGGGGAGGGGTCGAGAAGCAGGCTGAACCGCTGGGTTCAGAATACAATCTCTCTAACTGGTGCCAAGACGCCGTGGAATAGGAACTAGCGGGGTAAGAGGGGAGGAGTGTGGAAAGTTTGGAGTAGTTTGGGGTAAAGAGAGGTGGAAAGGTCTACGGCAAACACATGGCTGAAGCCCTAGCCCTAACCCTAAGGCATAGTGAACAAGCGCAATTTTGAAGGAGGCGTGCGGCAGAGGATCAGGCAGAAGGCAGGCCCGCTCTCACCCGAGATGGTAAGGGGACGTACCGTCTCAAAGGCGATCACAAGCTACGCCTGAGCCTTCTCCCCCCTCCGCCGCCGTCGTCGCTGAGTTATTGCACTGCAAGAGAGCTACTGAGTTAGAGCTGTCCTCGAATTACCATAGGCCGTGTATGGCCGAGCTGAGATACGACTCTTAGGCGTACTTGTTGGGTAGGTTCTGCAACCCGTTACATCATGCGTCCATCGGATGCCGAAACCCTAACAGGCATGCCGCTCGCCACATCGTGGTGACTGTGGTTGGCGGTAAGGCCACGAGGGGAAGCAGGCGAGCGGGCGGGTGGGCGGGCGATAGGCGGCGGGCTTGCTTACGTGGAGCATCCAGGCAGACAGTGTTGCTGGTACTTAGTGGTTGGCATTGAGAGAGCCTGGTGTGTTGGGCCGCTCCCGTCAGGTGGGCTAGGCTCCCGGGCAGGCTTGCCCTGCGCCTCCTCAAGCTTCCTGTGTAAGGATAGATAGCCAGCCGCAGCGGTGTGGAGAGACGACCGGTCATGATTGTGACGAGGCGGCATGTTGCCTCCTACGGAGGTCACGCATACTCACCGCTCGTGGAATGGCCGTCGTCCACAACAAGCATAGACCCTCCGACAGTCAAGGGTGAGCAACAGCGGCCCGCATCTTCATCCGGCTGCGTCCACGGCCTGGACGACCTGCTGAATCCTCCTCGTGTCGTCTATGGCAGCGGCGCAGGTGCGTCGTCGTTGCTCAATGCAGTCAGTCCGTCAACCCAGTAAGCAGGCCGGCATTAATAGCACTTGTCAAGCTTTGTCACGCTGCCACTAGCCATGTTGTTGCCCAATTGCTGCTCACAATTAGCTGTGCATGTTTTCCAAACACACAGTGGAATGCGACGTCTGGTTTAGAAACTACTGCACCCCAGTAATAGCACTTGTCAAGCTTCGCCACGCTGCCACTAGCCATGTTGTTGCCCAATTGCTTCTCACAGCTGGCTGTGCATGTTTACCAAATACACAGTGGAGTGCGACGTCTGGTTTAGACTCTACTACGACACTGATCAGCAGCCTGTGACGGACGTGCGGCGCGTGTGCGTACGCTTTCACAACAGACATTCGTACCACCACACCACTCGCACGGTAGCCACAGCTATCTTTTTAGACGACGCCAACCATGCGACGCGTGAGTTGCTGCTTGGTGTTGTTTGTCACTTGCACATAGTTACGTGGGTTGCAAAGTTATGCTGCACACATTGGGTCCGGCCTCTTAATTGCCTTGTCACAGAGGTCCTTGGGTACCTATGGAGGGAACAAGCGCTTCGGATTGTGGAGGATACGTGCCTGAATGTTATCATGTAAGGGCAGTGTTGTGTCAATCACATCAAGTTACACACCGGAGACATCCCTGCTGGTCGTGTGCAGGTGGTTCACGCGCCGTTTTGCGTATAAGTATTGCGGCTTCACCGGTTTGCCATTTCCTATGAGCTCCTATGACAGTCCTCTGGAGGCGATTGTGTTAGCCCCTCGAGGTTTGTGAAGTAACGCTTGCAGCCGTTATGCTTGCCTGTACGGTGTGCCCCAACTCACTGTGATCGTGTTCAACCCACACGCCCAGGTTGGCAGCCCAAGAAGCCATGGCCCCCAAGCAAAGAGAGGTGCGAGGTTTTACGCCAGTATCGATTACAGATGGGGCAGTACCTGGATGTCTGGTGGGATACATTGACGGGACGCAGCAAGCCCGGCTTCAACCTGTTTCACGACCTCTTGGCGAAGGGCGATCGCTGCACAGTGGATGGACATAAGTTGACACGCGCTGAGGTTGTCGAAAACCATGGAACTGACGTGTCATGGCCCGACGCGTGTTGATGTTGCCAGCTCCAGGTCTCAACCATAGGAAGGCCGCGGAACGCGTCTTACCAATGGCGCTGGTACGCGGCGTGTACATATGTAGCACAGCTTGTTAGTTTGGGTGCTTTGTGGTGTTCCTGCACCCTACGCATGCCCCCTGCAACTCTGCAACTCTCAGTTCGCATGGCTCGTGCCGCACGGGCTTGTTCAGCATGGGTTAGTAGCTGTATTGTGCTAGTTGTTGCGAAACTGGCAGAGTCTCAGAATGGCAGCTCACAAACTTTCCCATCAGCCATGTGGCAGCGTTCAGAGCAGCAACAGCAACCGGTTCGTCTTTGTTGCGCTTAGCAGTGCGTGCCAGAAGTGGTGTATGTGAACTTGTCTCACAACCTAAACCTCCTGTGCCTGCTGCTTGCTTGGTTTCCTTGAGATTTCTCTCAGCTCATAGCCATTGATCTCATCCTACCTTGGGTTCTCAACAACCGAAAGCCTCTGCGCCGTTGGGCCGCGCAGCGCCACATACCTCGTGGGCCATTGATCTGATCCTACCGGAACAAGTTGCCGGCGCATGCACTGCTGTAGGGCCCAGCACACGACTTTGCCGGTGCTTGGCCATTGCTATGGCTACCACCTAACTTGCCACTTGTGCGCGACCCATACACTAGTATAGCGCAGTCCGTGTCCACGGTCCATGCCTATGCACGGCATGCGCACGGTGTTTCACTCCATGTGCTGCAACGGCGAATCTGTCAATATCAATAGTGTGCACGAGTGTGCGTGCATGCGCAATTATAGTCTGCATGCACACTGGCTGATAAGGGGTCTTGGCGCGCCTGTGCCTGTGGAGGCTTTGGTAGCTGGGCACATCTTATGTCGTCGTTGGTGGCTACATTCAACTCGCTTGCCGAGTGACTTCACAGGCCATGCCTGGCAACAAAGAGTGACATGATGAGCTGCAGGTTGGCTTTGTCTCCTCCTTGACTGTTTGCATGCATACAAGCCTTCAACTTAGTCATGCCAAATTGCGATTTAGTTCATGGGGATGATGAGTCCCGCGCAGCTGTACCAGCACGAGCAAGCAAGACAAGGTGCCCGTGCTCACCCGCACGCACATGCACAAGTACATGACACACGCACGCAGGCATCCAAGCGCACGCATTGGCTTGCTCTTGTGTGCACAGCACTTCACGACAGTGCTATGCGAGGGCGCCTTGTTCATTGCAAGCGGGACGCCTCTGTCTGAACTGAATGGCAGCCACGCAGCGAAAGGGCCTTCACATGCTTCTGATCGTTATGGTTGTGGATCAACATCATCGGTGTTATTGCATCGTTTGCCCGGCGGAGGAGTGCCTTCCGGTTATCTTCCCTCTTGAAGTTGCTGTTCCCAGTGAAGGGGTAGCTTGTTGTTGTGCTGTGCTATGCCGCGCACTTGCCCATGAACCACGGTTTGACTCATCAGCGCCGTTCTGCCACAGATTGGACGGCACGGAGCTGGTGCTCACATCCAACATGGTGACCGTAAACGTCGTTGTCATTGTTGTTGTTGTGCCACATCATGTGTGCGCAGATCTTGCTGCACGCATCCATGACGCTGGCGGCGACGATCAGTCATGGTGTGGGGTCGGCCGCTGGTTTGTCGGTGCGGACGTTGTTGCACGCGCCGCTGCGCTTGCGTTCAGCACAAACCGAGTGTGCATCTGACATAGTTGTGATGTGCAACACACACGCTTTGCCTGCGCACAGGCTGTGCGACTGCATCTGGCGAGCAAGAGATTGAAGAGTGCTGCGCAGTGCCATAACGCGTGCCCTTCGGAGCACGGGTCGTGCTGCCTGCATCTGCACTCACAGTGAGTGCAGGAATGGTTGTGCTACTACGCCTGCAACTCACACAAAAGACTCACGGTGCACAGTAAACGGCTGCTGCCTGCTTGAGTTGCGTGCATTCGCGGGTGTGGGAGGCAGTTGAGTTACAAGCACACAGCGTTCACTACTGTACACATGTAGCGGCGGCGTGGCATGCTGCAAGCCTCCAACGCCCACTGGGACTGTGCCTCAACGTAGGGCACTTGCTTTGCTCGTCAGTTATGTGCTTGAGGATGGCCAAGGCAGTGTCGGGGCGGAAGATGGCCATTGGCGGATCGACAGCCACTGGCATGTGTGCATCATGCGGTTGAGCACCCTTGTGTGCTGCGAATGAGTTGTTTGTGTAACTGGTAACACGCGTACGCATGCACGCAAGTGACAAGGTGGTTCCGCATATCGAAGGCGTGTTCGCTGGTGCGGGATGAGGGAGAAATTTGCAAGACGATTCACGTGCTGCACACGATCCACCTTATCTCGTTGGCTTTGGCCGGCGAATCCTGCGGACAACGCGGCGCACCCCCCATCACAACCAACCCGACAACATCCCAACGACGCCACCTGTTACGCGTGTGGGGTGACGCTACCACCACACACTGCAACAAGTACAGTACAGGGCGGGGGTGGACAGGGGAGAGAGGTGTCGCATTGCTTCCCGTCGCCGTCTCGTCCTTGCCGGCGTCCTTCATGCGCACGCCCTCCACGCGGCTGTTCCTCCCGACCAATGGGACACACTGGCCATTGCGCTCCGTGCGCTCTGTGGGTGGGTGGGTGACAGTAAGAGTGTGTGACACACGCATATATGCGCTGGCACACATCCGTGCACTGGCGTGTGCATGGTGCGTGCGTGCACATGCGACCGTGCAAGTGTTTGCGCATCTGTTTGTGCGTGCGCGTAGGTGTGTATGTCTGCGTAGTGTGTAGGTTGTCACACGAAGTACTGGAATGAACTATACCAAGAGAACCGCATGCGCATGGTGATTGAGCAAGTGAGCGAGTGAAGCAG
This sequence comes from Chlorokybus atmophyticus, assembly GCA_009103225.1. Taxonomy (NCBI): domain Eukaryota; kingdom Viridiplantae; phylum Streptophyta; class Chlorokybophyceae; order Chlorokybales; family Chlorokybaceae; genus Chlorokybus; species Chlorokybus atmophyticus. Next base: position 413,957 of record RHPI01000193.1, read on the forward strand.
CAAAAGGGTGATGGGAATAGTGAACAACGAGTCGACGTCAGGCTGTCACCTCCGAGGCTGACGAGACTGATGGACGCGCTGGTGGGAGAGACACAAAGAGGGAAAGAGAGATGCAAGCTGTTTGTGTCAAGATTATACACAAGCAGTGCATCGAATTATTTCTGCCTCAACCTGCGCGCATCAATTTAAACATTGTGGTCAACCTACTAGTACAGCAACGGAAGCAACTGGGCCCTATCGGATGTCAAAGCTTGCTATGTCGGTGCATCCACAGGAGGAGAGCGACAAGAACAATTCCTATCGTCACCAACACCACTGACACCCGCCAGGCAAGATTTCGCCTTGCAAAGTAGAGCATAGGCCAGCGCGTGCCAAGAACTGGTCGATACTTCGTTCGCCTGCAAGTAAATAGAGCATTATTTAAACCATTCATGACGTGCTACAGAACAGTTTCCAAGCGCACTTACCGACGATGGCAGTCGCGACGATCAAAGCTGCAGTACGGCCACACCTCCACTAGGGCAACGTAAGTAAGGGTAGCAATCAGCTGAATCACAGCCACCACCTTGAAACCGGCGGCGTTCGTGATAGACGCTGTGGAAGCAGGGAGAAGCACTTTGCCAAACATGCTGGTGCCTTTGGTGAAGGTCGCGTCATATCCTGCGAAAGAAAATATTATCTCATAGACGAAGAATCTCACAACTTGAATAGTTGCAACATCGCACAAACACATGTGCGAGTCTCACCCGTGATAACACGCGTGCACATGTACACGGGAACATGCACAACCACGCAAGTGCAGCACAAACACATGCACCAACACGCGTACATCATATTGTGCTAGTTCACATATACATGCACTAGCGCAAACGCATACACGAACACTTACCCCTCGTCTTTGCCGTAATGAAGACCGTCTCATTGCAAGTCGTCACGTCCCACTCCTCCTCTGGGTATGCGTGTAGACCCTTGGGCCCCAACAATTGCTGCTCTTCGGCTTCGCTCAGTTCTCCCAACCGTATCCGCTGCACAACTGCGCTGCAGGCGCAGTATGATACAAAGCCTTGACCAAATGCCTGTGACAGAATCTTGCGCACCTAACAGCGATGACAGGTGAGAGCATGATAATTTTGCACATGCGCAATTACTACTTACTTCTGTGGGGTTGTCGAGGAGGTGTTGTCGTTCCTCGTGAGACACAGCTGATTCAAGCAAGAGCGTCGCTTGGAATGGCTGGTGGCATCCAAGTTGAAGACAGCTCTCGATGCTCCACTCCAAGTGATGCGAAGTTGGCAACCCCTGCTTATTATGATATAACCGAGTGGTCAACGCCCAAAGCATTGCAACAACAGAGCATTTGGTTGCCAGTGAGAACGACCCACCTGAGGTGCTTCAAAAGAGGACGGCGGCGCATTCACTTCGGCGATTTCTTCAACAGCGATGATGTGTTCGGGGCACGTCAATGGCAGAGCAACACATGTGTCCTGTGCAGGGAACTTTCTGATGGCATAATTTGTATAAGAGCCTTCCCAAGCATCAACACGCGCAAGAGCTGGCGCAGTGCTAGTAGCACGCATTCACCGTTTTTAAACTCACCTCGTTGGCTTGCACGGCATTGTTTGCTTGCTTGTTGCAAGCACCAGCGCTCTCCGAGAGCCGAGGCACCTGCGTGCATGCGCATGTGAGAGTTCAAGAGCTGGCGCAGTGCTAGTAGCATTCAAGCATTCATCACCGCTTACCAGTACTACTACCTCAAATTGTTTAAAAACTCACCTCGTTGGATTGCACGGCATTGTTTGCTTGCTGGTTGCAAGCAGCAGATCTCTCCCACAGCACCGAGTCAAGCTGCTGCTCGACGAACTTCACGCTCTGTTTCAAACAGAGCGTGTTTGCAAGCTTCTCACACTAGTTGCGTAAAGCAAGCAGCAACTAGTCATGAACACCACGTGTATTCTCTTCGAACCTACCTCGTGGAACCGTGCAGCATTGCTCGCCTGACGGTTCAAGCTGGCCAACAACTCCTGAATCTCGAGCCTCAGGTTGTCAAGCTGTTCACCATATGTGAATTTGTTGAGGTTCAGCTGGTGGCTTGATGCAGCGGGGACTCCGGAGCTCGCCTTTAATGCAGACCCTAGGCACCCATGACCACAAACCTTGCGCACCGAAGTCACTGCAAGTATCAACACGCAGCACATCAGGTGTGCTCTAGTGAGACAACATCGTAGCCACTGACTTGGCAACGTGGCCGTCCTTACCATCGTTTGCACAGCTCAGTATGTTCTCGGCAATGTGTAAGGCCAGGCCCCCGTGCGCGACTCTGCTGCTGTATGTTTCCTTGGTTGACTGCCACATTCCGTGCGAATGCTGCCAGATGGCATAATGACTGCTGGCATCCTCTCCATCCACATAGGGACTGCGTGTCTGTGCGCATATGGGACAGAAGTACCCTCCTGTTGGCATCGGACCTGCTGTCAACCCGTACTTGCAGGTGTTCAAGTCCTTGGAAATGGCCTGCGATCTGTCATCCATCTGCACAAATGAGTGCTGTATTAGACATGTAGAAGAAGGTCTTGCAGTTGACAGAGGCTTGATGCAGACCTTATCATCGCTGCTATCAATGAAGTCCAAATCTTCCGGATTCATTTGTTGCGTTGCGGCCGGTTGTGTAACCAAGCGAACATTCTGCCTTTCAGTAGATTCTGCATCTGCTTGCATGTGCGTCGCTGGCCGCATTTTGCTACGTGTTGAAGGTTGTGAAAGACACTACGCCATATCCACCATCTGGGGGCTGTCTGCTCCCCCATCCTTACTGCTGCCAGCTACTCATTCTGCATGTAGACATAAGGTTTAATGCAATGCTGCAACCAGGCCTGTGCAACTGCGCAATCACCAAGAACAGAATGTATTGTCTTGCCATACACAGCAATTGCAGTGCACTGCGATCATGCTGCAAGCTACTGCCCACAGATAGCAACACACACATGATGGTGTGTGTGTTGCTGCGCACACGCACACGCACACACAACACATGCATAGACGAGAGCGAGCATCCAAGCCTGCAACTCGCACAGGTGGTGCACTCAGTTGCACACGTTTTACAATAATTAACCAAGTCAGCATTCCACTGGAAGGAGTCTCCATTGATCCAAGCCTTCCTTTTCTCAGGCAGGCAGCACAACGCTGCATAGCTAGAGGGAATAAACGAGAACTCTTACCATCCAGTCAGACTTACCAAGTCTGAAAGGATGGTAAGAGTTCTCGTTGATTCCCTCTATGCTATGCAGCGTTGTGCTGCCTGTCTGAGAAAAGGCAGGCTTGGATTAATGGAAGTCGACGATCGTACCAATTCAGACATATCTGCTCAGTAAGGTGAGCTCCCGTGAGCATGTGCAAGCCACACCAGAGTACTACCGCCTACGATTGCCAATCATGTTCTTTACCCAACCGTACTCTACACCCCACTTCAATGCGTTGCAGTGTGGCGCAGCTCAACGCAGTTGCCCATGTCAGTCACTGCTCTGGTTGCGGCTGCATGCAGCCGCAACCAGAGTCGTACGGGCTGTGAGACATCAACGCAGTTGAACAGCATACTAGAGGCCAAGGTTGGGTACAAGTACAGAGCATAGTTGCATGAAGAAGAGCAACCGTGGGATGGGGAAGCTGAACTACTACTAGTTTGATCACAGACTCCAACTGGCAGAAAACCGGAGGTTCGCATTGCAACTCAAGGTGCACTGCGGTCGTGGCAACCTAAGTAAGCACGTACCTACATGCAGGCTTAGGCGGGTGCAGTGCGCCGGCGGGGCCTATCCTCTGCCTGCTCCTTGTGCTCCGCCTCCTGCCGCTGGTTCGCCGCCGCAGTGAGCAGCAGTTCGAACTGTTGGCGGGGTGCCACCGTGGCACATGAACGGCAGGCCGGTGTCAGCAGTGCGTGTGGTGTCTTAATCGGCTTACCGGTAGGCCCTTAGCGGGCGGACAAAGTTATATAATTCAGAATGAGTACAAGTACCACTGTCAAGTAGGCCTAGATCACTCGATGACGTAGTCGCTATCTATAAAATTTAACTTCATCAAATGACAACATTGTCTACAATGAGTTTCGCCTGTTAATCGTATGCTATCTCATGCGCATGCATATCCACGCAGTATAAGATGTCGTGCCATGAACATTTGCTATACCTCATATGCAATACTACAGCGCATGCAGCGAGCAAGTTTATGCACGATTACGAAATCTTAGCGTAATGCTTGCAAGCTCGTGTCATTCATTACTTGGTGTACATTTACATTTCTAGTGTTAACTTCACTAACTCGTAATAAGATATATAAATGCAAACATATTGCAAAGCTTTTCATACTAAGACCGGTCAATTTAAGGCTTGTATGTTCGAGAACAACCCAATTATACATTTAACTCAATGCCATAAACTTCACAAAGAATTGTTTGGAGCGAGGCTTGTATGCTCGGGCTTATTGATATTTTGTTGTTTAATATACATTGGTCACGCTACAATATGAATGTATCAACATCTCATAATACGAATAACTCCACGCGTATGATCAATAACGAATGCTTACGTAAATTCTGGTTGCATTAATCACCCATAGCGATATGCATAGTCTGAGTTAACAATATGAGTTTAATAAGTGTACTTATGTTGCACATGGTGTTTATAGCGTACTTTGTGCGTTTCTGATAAGTTATAATGTTATGTCAAAGCTTGTATTTGTCACAATCGTCACTCCGTACCAATCAGTGCATCAATGCAATATCCACGTAGCGTCGTTGCCCTCAACAACTGGAACTTGAAGCAGCGTGGTCCGACCACTCGCAAACCATTCTCCTGTAATTGCCACAACTGTGAGTCGCTGTAACATCGGCACCTTCAACGCAAATTTTACACGGTGACTGACCAGGGACTGAAGAACTGACGGGTGCTTGAGCCTACCTGCCGCTGCCTGAAATCTCTTTTTAACTGTTGGGTTTGCCGTTGGCTTTTGTGAGTTGACGCAGACAGCCGCGGGCCGAAAGTGGTTGTCAGTGGCACTGTCTAGCCGAGAGTTTTCAACCAGTTACCCTTTGGTCAATGTGCACAGACGGCCGTAAGCAGGTAGTTACGGACACCTGACAACAATTGCCGGCAATTGCCTTGCCGTTACACTGCTGTTGATATATGACCCTTATCGTTTGATAGAAGTTGACAATTCTTGCCAACGCTAACATGCCATGCAGCTTGTACAAACCTTGGACTAATTGTTTGGTCTTGCAACCATAAGCCCACAATGTATACAACATACTGGCAGTGGTGAGCACTTGCAACCAAGCAGCCGTCTTGCGCATGAACCTACCTATAACATTGAATCTAGCTGTCGCACTTATGCGCAGCTTGTCAACCCGTGGTGCTTGCCTTAAAACTCCTCTTCAACCCCCTCCTGTCCCTCCTCCGACAAGTCTTCTGCTTCAACATCGGAGTCATCTTCATCTGCTGCCTCATTCGTTGACAATACAGCGGCCACTTCGTCCTTCAGCTTGAATATCGGCACCTCGCTGTGCACGCGCACGCGCTTGATGGTCGCTTTAAGAGTTGCCACCTGCATTTGGTAATGCTATAAGAGTAACGTGCTGCTAAAGGATTAGCCCATCAGCATACGCATGCTTACCTTGTCTTCCGCTTTGTCGCACTCCGCCAGGCAAACAATCAGCCTGCCGCGCTGCTCTTGGTTTTCTCTGGCCAACATGGCAATCTGCAAGCATACTGCTTAATTGCCGCTGGAAACATTCAACTAGGTTATGGATTACCCGTTCGTGGTACTCCGCAGCTTCTCTTTTGCGACTTGTGAGCTCCCTCAAGTAGAAATAGGCTGTGCATTTGCGAGATTAGTCATGCTGTTCATGTGCATGACACTGGAGGCTGTGCATGAGGGTGTGCATGTGGTATTGACAGTGTATGTCATGTGATACTTGAGGCTGTGCATGTGCAAGATAAAGGAACCTAGCATGTGGCATTGACAGTGCATCGTAACCCACCTTGGTTATGCTAGTCTTGTTTGGTCCCCTCAATTATGTCGCCGTGGTTGCAGCTGCTGGTGGGTCGGATGTTCTTAAAGGTAGTATTGTGGTGAGCCTTTTCCCACTCGGAGGGGGAGCCCCGTAAGGTATCGCCTAAGTCACTGTTGTCATTTGCTGTGCCCTTGGTAAGCATGGTGGGGTTTGACACCAAGGGTTTGACACCCCACCGGCACCTTGCCCGCCCTGTGCGAACATGGCCTTCATCCCGGACCTCGACCACAACGCCCACCACGCCCCTGGCAGCGCCGCCGGCGATCCACCAAACGCCACATACCCTCAGCATCACCGCCCTGTAAGGGCATAGCTTGGCGGAGCCGTCAATGGTGTCATGCGCAGGGACTGCCATTGCCATTGTACAAAGGTACCATTCCAATAGTACGTTTTGCCGCCAAAGGCATCTTCATACCATTGAAACGGTACAATTAGGATATTTATACAGACTCACCCCACCTTGGACATGCAATGGCTCGATCGTACCATAATAATGGTACGATAGAGCCATCACGCCAGTGAATGGCGGCCAAGTTTCCCGCCTCTGGCATGCAAGGGAAGCGGTAGCGGTGGCGGTGGCGGCGACGGCGGCGGGTGTGCGTGTTGCTGGATATGATGCAGGTTACATTGGCGACACCTGTGTCGACGTTAGTAGTGAGATATGGGAGTCCTTTGTCCGTATTGCCACATGCGCTTCGCCACACGCAGCTCGGTCTACATGCACATTATTAGCAGCAGGGTGTGCAAGCAGATCAAGCTGTATGTCGGCCAGCGTCCATTACAGTACGATGCGGATCATGTTGAACCGGGGAGTTCGATCCAGGATGCTTACATGCTTGATGCTGAAGGATTCCTTCAGGAGACACACGCACAGCAGCAACAGGAGGAGGAGGAAGTGAACGAGGGCTTTCGATGTGTGCGTGTGCCTGAGAAACCTGTGGCACGCCAACATGGAAGTGGAGGCGTCCCTTCGCACGCGTCGGAATCCAGGTGGTATGGCTCTGAGCATGCTCTTGCAGTGGCATTCGTGCAGTGCAACAACGGCCAAGGCCTGTCGGCCTCCGACATGGGGCGGATCATCAAGTGCATCCGAAATGCACACTTCTTGACGGAAGAGCTCCAGTGGGAGACCGGTGTGCATGCGGCCAGCTACCTCCGGACCACGATTGCTTTCTCTCAGTCTGAGGTGTGTTCACGGTGTGCGGTGCATGTGCTTCAACCATCAGAGCCATGTCACATATGCACATGCGAGTGTGCTGCCGTATCAGAACTACGTGACGGCTGACCTGCGCAAGCCCGGAGACCCTGAGGATCAGGACATCTGCGTCACATATATGCCGGCCAAGGTCTGTGAAATGCAGTACCTAATGCAGTATCGATGCAGTATCTATTCTGAGGCCAGCATAGTAAGTAATGCTCTTGGTCGGAGCAGGTATGGCTCACACGGTTGTATGGCAATCCACATGTCGCCAATGGCTTCAATCTCCAGTACACTGGTGACGAGCACACTTTGGCCATCCTTCCACGGGCGATTGGTGGAAGGATGTGGAGGTGGATTTGAGGAGAGAGGTGGGGGAAGCGTCCTACTTGGCGCCTGCCATTCTGTACAGTGACAAGACCACGCTGGACAGCGCGGGCAAGCGCTCTGGCTACCCTNTGGTGGCATCGCTGCTCGACAGTGAGGGCAACGATTTCTTCACCATTGCTGCCGCATCGCTTGCCCAGTGGAACAAGAAGTTGCTGAAGGCGCATGAACACACAAGAGAGACCCTGACCACAGCCGACAACGAGCTGGCAGCCGACAACGAGCTGGCCTTCAAAGCTGCAGTGTTGCATCCGCTACTGTCGTCATATTCTGCACAGAAGTCAGGTTGGAAGATCGAGAAGATGCATCAGCTCACTCATTTTGGGCCGGCAATTGTCAGCAGTGGACACCCAGATTGGTTCAGCGCCAACCGCATGGAGCAGACGCACGCCCAAAATATCAAACGGTGGGCGCGTGGTGGCAACAACCGGGACTACCAGGCACGTATCCTGAAGGCATGGANGCTCGCACGCACTGTGTCGGGCAACCAAACACGACATCCTTGCGATGTTTGTCTCGTCACCAAATCAGATCTGTTGGAGATGGATGAGGACCGGGAATTGAGAACCGAGGCCTTCTACACACCAGCAATACGTCAGCTGCGGGCGGACCTGCATAGCGGTGTTAGGAATGCACGCCAGACAGCCAAGGCTTTCAAAGAGCAGCACTCCATGCATGTCGAGGAGGTAATGGTCAAATTACCGGCATTCGTGAGGATGAATGGCTTTCCGTGAAACCAGGCAATGTGGTTTGGCAACAGAATGCACTGTGGGGTTGGCGACAGTCGCGGGTGCCGGGAGCTGACTGCTACTCTCGTCTTGCCCCTGACGCAATGCATGTGCTGGGAGGCATCATTGACCACCTGCTTGCTGCTGTGTACGACGCCGCGAAGGAACGAATGCGTCCATCCACGAGACAGATTCTGCAGGCCAGGCACGTCTTTGGTGTTGCTTTTGTGTTGAACACAAAAGCCAACAACACGTGCTCACGAGCAGATGTGCACAGGCTGAATGCATGCAAGGCGACTCTGCGGGTTTCGCACTTCAAGGCACCCACAAGCACAGTAGATTTCTTCCTGTCCGACCACTCCTTTCAGGTGGTGGAGAAAGTGGCGGTGCTGCAGCTGCTGCCGGTCCTCGCAGACGGTTTGCTGCTCGACAGTGAGGGCAACGATTTCTTCACCATTGCTGCCGCATCGCTTGCCCAGTGGAACAAGAAGTTGCTCAAGGCGCATGAACACACAAGAGAGACCCTGACCACAGCCGACAACGAGCTGGCAGCCGACAACGAGCTGGCCTTCAAAGCTGCAGTGTTGCATCCGCTACTGTCGTCATATTCTGCACAGAAGTCAGGTTGGAAGATCGAGAAGATGCATCAGCTCACTCATTTTGGGCCGGCAATTGTCAGCAGTGGACACCCAGATTGGTTCAGCGCCAACCGCATGGAGCAGACGCACGCCCAAAATATCAAACGGTGGGCGCGTGGTGGCAACAACCGGGACTACCAGGCACGTATCCTGAAGGCATGGAGCTGTGCGGAATATGTGAGAGAGGATGGCATGGTCGTGGATCCCGAGATGCGCTCGGTCATGGCGCAGGCGCGGCAGCAGTGCTGTAATGTCATGGAGAAGACGGACAAGTTGCTACGGATGGATGTGCTGACAAGGAGGGAGTCCAGCCCGTACTGGAGCGGATCTGCGCGTAGCCGCCAAGTCGCCTTGAAGACTCCATTCGCCGACAAGCTGCCTGCCACCCTGGACAGCTGGTTGAGGAGGGAACAACTGGAGTTGGCCGACGGGTGGCGTGCTGTTCGCGTGGTGAACGGAGGCGCAGCGGTGTACATGACATCAGGAGTCAGCATGGCGCGCGCAACTGGGATGTTCCATGGGCGGCCTTGGTTCTCTACACTTGAGTTGGAAGGTGATGAGGACGGTGTGAACGTGACGTGGTGGGCTCAGGCACTCCTTTTTTTGCGCGTGGTGGTGTGGGGTGGTAGCGGCGAGCGCGTGTGGAAGGAGGTCGTGTTTGTCCGCTGGTACACGAAGCTGGATGTGACGAGCGACACAAAGTGCATCGCTCTGGAATGGGAAAAGCGTCGAGGCGGTCCACATCTCGATGTCGTGACTCTGGAGCAAGTAAAAGGCATTGTTCAGATGCTCCCCATGTTTGACAAGGACAGCGCCCGTGTACAAGAGGGCAAGTATTGGGTGAACGTTCACTGCACTTCCACGTGACACATGTACTTGTCTCACTACTCTCAGTTTGGAGCATATCAGTCAGTTAGGCATTGCTAATCGTATGCTAAGACTTTTGCATGTGGACGTGTACAATATCGGGCAGCTGTCACTGCACAACTGTCACCACAATCGAATGATCCATGCAACATTCAACAATCAGTCCGCCGTGTGGCATTAAGCATCAATACAGTGCACCACACTCAAGCCTCATAGTTCCATGACACAGGAGGGTAGTCACAGCGCATATCCATTGTTTCAAGCATGAGACGCCCTATGCACTCCGCCATTGCGGGAGGAACTGCATTCGCTATGGAAACGGCCGAGGTCATCCATGGCATTTGCAGCGCTGTTTGCCACGCAGCAATGCCGCCCCTGGTGCTTGGAAGGCCATAGACCGGGTACATTTGCTGTGGCGCGTTTGATGTCACNGCACCAAGCATGGTCTCCTAGGTGAGGGTGATTCAACTGCCGCCGACATCATGCAAAATAGGAATCGGCACGGCTGCCCACAAACTGAGCGAGACTTTAGGGTATGGGCATCAATTTAGGGTTGCCAGCTTACGAACCCTAAATGGGTCAAACTTCGAGTGAAGCACGACTGTACCTTATACGCTATTGCAGTACCATGCATGGTACTACATCAACATGAATGGTACTCTATCTGTTAATGGTACTACAGTACAAGGATACTCGCATACTACCACGATCGTAGAGTAATACTGTGCTGTCATGCCATGGAACCCANACGTCCCGTTGAGGTGCCGGGATAGCCCCTGAATAGGCCTGGCATGGTGGACTGGCCCACATGAGCTCGGACTCGCTCAGCTCTCCTGCACTCAGGGTGCATACATCGCGGTGTATGAAGGGCAGCGGGTACTCAGAGGAGGGACTTATGTCCATCCCGGTCACGTCAAAGCCTGCGTGGTATAGACCGACACTGGCACCGCCACCGCCGCAGAATAGGTCGAGTGCCCTTGGTCTGCGTGTGCGTCCCAGCTTGTTGTCAAATGGCGTGTATGTGGTCAAGGCTGGCCGTGGTGCTGGCCAGGGACTAACAATGATGCCGTCCGGGCTTACTTTGCGACTGACGTTCTCCCCTCCGGCGCGCAGAACATGGCGTGCCCCGTCAACTGATGTGTACGCGAATACGTTGTGCCCTTTGAAGTTGATGGTTTGTGGTCGATCACCGTCATCGAATACTATACGGTGCTGCCCTGCAAAGACATTTTCCATTGCACCATGCATATATGATGCGTCCTCAATCTCGCACGCCACGAAGCGATGCTGACCTGACGCTTGCTTGAATGATTCCACAACGCCCGCATACCCCATATTCCCCATCCAGCGGCCAATGCACCATGACACTCACACCGATCAGCTGCTCGCATCCCAACTTAACTGCGTTCCGCAGCTGATGCAGTGCGCTGTCCAACGGTCGATGGTCTGCCTCCTCTACAGCGGCCAGGGGATGGAACTGCCCACGCCCACACCGTGCAAGACTGCTCTGAATGCGACAACAGCTTCAACATGCATGAAATAAGCATACGCCCAACATAACATGCAGTGATACGTCGCGGTCCACTCT
>RHPI01000193.1:430649-457570 GCA_009103225.1 Chlorokybus atmophyticus
GCTTCTTCTAATGTTGTAACGATGCCTCACCTTTCCTTTTTTGGTCCTGTCAGCGTCCTTTGTTCCAACAACCTTCTTCTTTTGTTTTTTGTCACCCTGCACATCCTGGCAGGCGCTCTCCGTGGCACTGTCACTCAGAGGAGGTAAGGCGTTATCTTCTTGCTCCACAGCCTTGCGCTTGTTGGTTGCCTCCCGTTCCTCCACGACCTCATGTTGCTTCATGAGGTCGAGCATGAAGCCTTTGTCTTTCAGCGCAGCTTTCAGGACACCTCGATCAATCTCTTTACCAACAAGACAGGCTGGGATCAATGTGGCAAGCTTAGAGGGAGAGGGCGAGCTACAGCTGCTTCTTGATGGAGATGCCTCCGGATGGTCAGAGTGCGGTGGCAAGTGAGTCTCCGCGGCAGGAAGGGAGGGTGCTGAATTGGGATTGCGAGCATGTGGCTGTGGTTGAGGGGAGGCAGGATGTGCAAAACACTAGGCTACTTCTTGCCTAGCACACGAAGGCGAGGCCTGAGGCGTTGGCGCAGCACTCTGGGTCACAGCCGATGGTAGCGGGGAATTGGCAACGCCATGCCGCCACTCTCCGATCAGGTGTGTTACCTCCGGTGGCATTTCATGCATAGGCCACGACCACTGTTCGGTGCTTGCAGGCTTGAGGAGCCAAAAGTGTGCTTCTGGCTCATCAGGAGCAGTGTTGCCCACCACCAGGACTGAGTTGGGGGCTTCTTTATTTCCAACCCAAACTGCGCTGCCGGGCCGTGGCACCCACTCGTCACGGAGCTCNTGAGCCATGGGCACATCATGCGCCACTGCCCCAATGGACATGTCGGGATTCAACAGGCCAACATGCATGTTAAACTGATGCCGCATTGCCGCCGCGCCCATCAGCAAGTGGGATTGAAGGACCAGTTGATGGGATTGAATCCAGGCTTGCATAGGAGCTCCAACAGGACTTAGTGCACTGTGGTGCTGTCAACCAATCACATGTGGGTTAGCTGCATGCTTGCGACACTGCAATTGCAATAGTCAACTGCGTCACACCGTCATCAGTTGGTTGCTTCGAACAGTCACCTGCGGCATTGCTGGTTGATGCACGAATGATTGCATGGACTGCGTCATTGCTGGTTGATGCACTATTGGTTGAATGCCGGACGAATGGCCACGCGCTCCTGTGCTCAAACCCAGCCTACTTCGTTCGGCACGCGCGCGCGACTTCGCACGCTCACGCACATCCTAGCATGGAAAGGTAGGCATGCATTGGAGCCGACATTGCAGTCAACATGCACAGCGAGATTGGCAACAACATACCGCCGCCCAATTCTGTCTATCTGCTCTTGCTTCCGCAATGTCGGCTTGACTGTAGGGTGGGTATGGGTGAATAGTGGAGGCCTGCAGCCACGCTACATATATCACATGGACTGCGCTAAAAAACAAATTGCTCTTGCAAGGAAATGCATGTGACTGTTGAGCGTACCTCTGCATTCCTTTGTGCTTGTTCCCACAGCCGCAACTGGTCCCGCATGGTTCTGACAAGGGGCTCCAAGGACTGCAGCTCCTGATCCACTCCCTGTTGCAGAAAGCGAGCCACCAAGCAGCTCTCTGTGTGAAGATGGTCTTTAATGGCTTGCCTGCTGGTTTGTCCAATGTTGGTGATGCATGTTGGACAGCCCCATTGCTGACGCCTGCCATGATGCATGACGTGGCGACCGGTAGTAGCTGGCTTCGCTGCTTGAACTCCTACGACCACAACTTCTCGCAAGATGTGCCATGCCGCCGCCGCCGCCGCCGCCTCCTCCGACTCCTGATCCTCCGCCTCCTAGTTGAACCCAGGCCCATCAAGCCTGACATTCGACCCGTCATCGACCTGGTGCCCCTGCGTGCCATCATCCGGCCATCAATGAAGCGTGTTTGGGTGAGTGCATGCTAACTCCCATTTGGGCTGATCGAGCAATGCCTCTGTCGTACCATGGATGGTACGACAGAGCCATTGTACGGCAATCGCTGGGGTTGGACGAGAGATGCCTCTGTCGTACCATAAATGTTACGACACAACCATTGGTAACAATGGTTGTACGAAGCATGCATGGCACGAATGCATAAGTCGTACCATCAACCATAGGAGCAAGGACGCACTACAAGTGCGACTCTAGTGCGGGACTCTAGACGTTCAAAACCGCCTCATTTTCGTTTTCGCGCCTCATACATTCGGGCGGGCCAACCGGCGGCGGCAGCGTTGGAGGCGGCAGCGCCACTTACAGCTAAACAGGCGGCACCCGACTATCAGTTGGAGAGATGCCTCGTGGTCCATCCGTAAGTGCACCTCGTCGTGGAGGTCGGCGCCAGTTGTCCACATTGCCCCCAGTGTTCAACCAGGCAACCGTCGCCAACCAATCGCAGCAAGACCCCGCGCTAACGCCCAGCACATCACAACAACTCCACCTGACACCGCAGTCGCAAGGGCAAGCTAGACTGCATGCGTTCTTGATGCACTGTGCACGTTGCTTCTTGCTCAACTTCTAACTTGGATGCTTGCTTCTATCATGACTAGCACAGTGACTCACTGCATGCGTTCTGGATACACTGTGCACGTTGTTCTTCTTTTGCAACTGTGAGGGTTGCATCTTTCATGGCTGGCAGCATGACTCATGTGGTTGTGCTTGCAGAGGGTCGATTGGAACCCCCAACCCAAACGCATTTGGCCGTGACGTGGCAACCTCGGCCGTCAGCAACCCTTCCCCAAGCAAGTGGAAGATTGGCAACGAGGTAAGCACTGTGTGACACTGTGACACTGTGTGTATGTGTGTAACGGATTGTTCTTCTGTGGACAGCATTTGCGAGATGCCGTCGTTGAATTCATAAACGGCCACTGGGTAGAGAGCCACGTTTATCCCAAGGAGGACACTATTCGTAACTTCATGTGTCAGGTGCTGTGAATGCTTCATGACCGCACTGCACCGTGACACTGACCAACCTGCCCGTGACAGGTAGTTGGCTTCGACCATGACGACGAGGCCGATGCGGCCAAGTTCTATGAGGTGTACTGGACTCCCAAGGAGTGCCCCTTCCACTGGAGTGTCGCCCTGAAGAAAGCTACGCAGGTCCGGTCTGAGAACGTCACCAAGATCAAGCATGTCCTTGAGAAGGAGTACAAGTGGACACTGTTTAACAGCAACAAGCGCAAGTGAGTTGGGTCCCTCACCACCATGTCTGCTATGCAACACTGCCTTCTTACTCAGCCTCCATACACACGTACTCATCTCGCCTATTGTAACCGATTCAATCAGGCACATCGACGCCCTAATGGACCCCGAGACCCGAAAAGCCCAGATGCGCAACGCGCTCCAAAGTAAGTCACAGGCTCTATTCTAGCCTGGTGCAGGCTCAACTTGAACTATCTATTTCGTGACTAATGCCTTGTCGGTATGACTGTCGCAGACAAGTCATGGCGGAGATTTGAGGTGACCGACACTGCAGACCCGGAGCGGAGGAGATACATCCATGAATGGGGCAATCCCATAATCTGGCAAATGATCGTGCAATGCTGGTCTTACGCCGTCACTACACCTGGTCGCCGGCAGCTGACAGTCAACCACCTCGCATACCTGTTGCTTACGGTGAGCACTCTGACCTCCATCATTAGCGATTCTGGAACGCTGTAGCCCCAAACTACAGGCTTGCAGACGCGTTGCAGTGAATAGTGGCTTTCGATGCCACTAAGACATGCCTGTAAACTACGCAGGTGGAGCGCATCCTAAAGGGCAAGGATGGAGACCCTCTCCTAGCTGCCAGCATAGACACACATGAAGAGTACCTCAGCGAAATCAACACCATGATCATGTCAATGAAGCGGGAGATGAGGCAACGGTACGCAGCCCTCCAGCCATTCACCCTTGTGAAACGCCGCACTGCATCTTGTGTCGAATACCTGAAAGATCCCAATCGGCGCCGGCCGCAAGAGACAGCAGCTCGTGACCCGCTCGCTGAGGCAGAAGCGGCATTTGATTGGCTGGCACAACCGTTTGAGGAGGAAGAGCAAGCTCCGGCGTCTCCTCCACAGGCCCCAGCGCGTGGTGCTTTGTTCCGTAATGACGAGACCAGCGATGATGGAGAGGAGCTGTAGCGCAGTTGGTAGTCCGTTTAGCTGGTAGTGTACATAGCTACAAGGCTCTTGTGACTGAGTGTTGTGCATCTTAAACCAGCTCAGTCAATCGTCATGATGCTCATGCACATCAATACTTGCATCCCTATGATATATAACAGAACTGCGTTCGAGTCACATAATCGAACCACAAGCCTTGGCAAGTGACTGAGAGACACTGTACACATTTCAGGTACATGTACACAGCACGGGCACATAACAATGCTGGAAGTCAGTGACAGTCGCGTGTAGTCAAGCTATGCAAACGATGACGACAGTTAGGCATTGGTCACCTTCAGTTGTTGAAGAATGCCTCATTTTGACGATAATTACCTAGTTGGTGCTTGTGAATTAGGCTTAGTCGCATGCGCTGGACTGGTGTGTAACCTGCAGGTGCCTGTCACATAGGCTGAGTCACCTAGGTAAGACTGATGTGTAACTTACAGGTGCCCGTTGATTAGTTGTAGTCACCTAATAAGGCCTGATGTGTAACTAACAGTTGCCTGTAAATTACAGAAAGTCATTTGTTAAGGCCTGGTGTGTGACTAACAGGTGCCTGTTTATTCTATAAAGTCACCTAATAGAGCCTGATAGGTAACTAACAGGCGCCTGTTAGTTAGGCAAAGTCAACTGTTAAAGACTAAACTGTAACAAAAAGGGCCTTACAGTAACCAAAGTTACTATTAGGTCCATGTATCAAGATTACAGGTGGCCTGAGCCACGACAGTCTAAATTAGCATCCTCAGGTGCACGGCCGTTGCCAATATTTAGTCGGCCGGCAGGGAAAACATATTGCGACGCCCCAGCTGAGCGTGGGCAGCTGCCGAGGACAGTCAGCATTCTTCAATGGGGAGGAAATGTAACGGAAAAGGTACATGAAACAACCAATCAACCATAAAAGCATTAAGTCTTTGATGGTCGAGTGGGCTGTGACACTGTTAATGCTCTTGGTCGGAGCAGGTATGGCTCGCGCGGTTGTATGGCAATCTACATGCCGCTAATGGCTTCAACCTCTAGTACAGTGGTGACGAGCACAGCTTTGGCCATCCTTCCACGGGCGATTTGTGGATGTTGCTATGGATTTGAGGAGAGAGGTGGGGGAAGCGTCCTACTTAGCTCCTGCCATTCTGTACAGTGACCAGACTATGTTGGACAGCGCGAGCAAGCGCTCTGGCTACCCTCTGGTGGCATCGCTTTCCGACTACATTTGGGACATATATGCTAGCAACATGGGGGTTGTTATGATAGCATTTCTGCCGATGATTCGCGTAGTGGCCGGGCATCTCACCTGGGCACAGTGCAAGACACCGGTAGAAATGGGTTTTGGAAGTTCAGGTTGGATCCGAAACTTTGTAATGGACGGAGCCGGACATAATTGCGGATTTCATAAGCTTCATGGCGGATCCGTATATGTGTTATGACCGTAGCCGAAATACTGTTACACCTGTCACAAATGGCACTCCGCCAATGACAATCGTAAGCACCAAATCCTCAACAATGTTGAGGATTTGGCGTTGACGTAATTAAAGTTTTAGATCTTGAGAAAGGCATGTATAAATCGTGATTATAGTTGTAACCAAATCAGTAACAATGCGACTATACTCCCCAACGCAATTGAGGACGCGGCAACAGTAAAAAAATGCATTGACGCTGCATGCGAAAGCTATACACATCATCATATACGTTATAATCGATTCTATTAATAGTACAAGAATGTATACTTAACAAGGTGTTACGATCATCACTTTGCACCGGTACAAAACCTTAATAGTTTATGACCTCATCATTGCAAACGTCAACCCCGCGGCCTGCTTGTAGCAGGCCGCAGGGCAAGCAAGTATATGTAGAAGGCTGTGTTATAATTAGTACTTTAAGTCTTGTGCGAGTACAAGACTTCCCCAACTCACCGCAAACAACCTTACCGTAAGCGGTGACGCAAGGAACTTGATGCAAACATCTGCCAGTATTCAAGCGCTGCGATTCGACGAGACGGCAGGTCTAGCACATTCTTTATCCTCAAGTCACCCACATGGAACGTCATTTCCTTCACGATTGTGTATTAAGAATAAAAACACGGGTACTGGTAGCCGTATATACATAAATACGGCTACCGGCTTATCTATGTATATATATATGTGTGTGTGTATACTGTATGCAGCTGCAACAACATACCGGTAACGGTAGGCGTGTATACATGTATATACATGTATGATTAAACATATGTAATGTATGCACCTGTTTGTGCAGGCGTTGCGTAATACATGCATGGAATTCATCTAAGAGCCACAGCGGACCAAGGATTTATGGCCTGAGTTTTAGGGCCCGCGGCCCGTCTAATACTTCGTATGGACCTAAAACGCGAACGCGCTTCGGTTTGAGGGTTGGGATTTAGATCGATGATGTGAAACCTCATATCACTTTCGTAACACTCCTAAAATGCACAGTTAGGGGGTAAAAATAAATCATTATTAGGGTTTCGCGCGCATATGATAGCTTCCCGCCTTCATCGCCACTGTCATTCACTTCGTGAGCGCCGTCATGCTTGCCGACGCCGGGCACATGAAGGGTGTGGGTGACGGCGGCGGCGGCGGTGGGGATGGAGGCGGTGGTGGTATGGGTTGGCAACCGCCTTTTCAGATGCCGGCGGCTTGGCGAGCGGCTGGCTTCTGGCCGCAGCCAGGAGCACCCAACGGTATGGGCGTTGATGCGACATCTGCTCAATATGCGACCCATACAGCTCCTTCTCTTTTTACACACAGGCAGGTGGACTGTGCATGCTGGTTAGGGTGTTGTGCAAGCAGGTGTTTGGGGCGTTGTCATCAATTGTGCATGTCTGCTTGTGCAAGCCATTGTTGAGGTTGTTGTCAACAGCAACTGTGCATACTGATGCAAGCAGGTGTTTGGGGTGTTGTCGTCAATGCATGCTTGTGCACAATTTTAGGGTGTGATCATCAGCGACTGTGCTTGTGCAAGCAGGTGTTCTATGTGTTGTCGTTTTCATGGTGTTGCAGTTGTTTAGGGTGTTGTAACAGCTGTGCATGCATGTGCAAGCTGGTGTTTGTCGTCAACGCATGCTTGTGCAAGCTTGTGCAAGCAGGTGTTTGTGGTGTTGTCGTCGACGCATGCTTGTGCACGTAGTTGTTTAGAGTGTTGTCAACAACAACTATACCTGCTTATGCATGCAGTTTGCTGTTGGGGCGTTGTTGACAAGTGTTTTTGCCTTGTTCAGGACTGGCTGCGGCGAATGCACGAAGCCAACTCGAGCACACCCAATGTCGACCAACCCACTCAATCTACAACACCACCTCCGTCTACACAAGTGCCAGGGGGAGGGGCTTGGAGGGACAATCAGCATCAGCAATCTGCTGGAGGGCCTTACCCGTCCACTCAGCAGCAGACAACACCTCAGCCCGCCACATCAGCTGCTGACAACAAGCAACCCAAAGCACCACCGAAGAGAGGTCAGTGTGTTGATGTCTGCAGGCAGTGGTGCATGTGTTGCGCGGTGTCTTTGCTGACTTGCGGGATGCATAGGGCGCCCGAGGAAACAGCCTGCAGCTGCCCCAAGCCAAGAGACCAAGCGTCCCCGTGAATCTGATTGGACTCTCGCCGAGATCACGAGTCTTGTGCGCGGTTGGAATGATGTTGACCAGGCCATCAAGGCGGGTGGTGCATTGGCAAAGAACAAGTCTGCTCAGACTCGCTGGAAGGAGGTGGTGAAGTGCTGTGAGAAAGAGCAGCCTGAGATGATGGGCTGGGGCCGCACCCGGAGTCATGCAAAGAAAAGTGAGTACAACAGATGTTGCTTAGCATGTAAACCCGCAAGCAAGTTTGATCTATGCTTTGTTTCCAGGTGGCAGCAATTGCGTGCACAGTACATGACGCTCCGCGGTTACATGGGCGAGAGCGGTAAAGCCAGCTACTTTGAGTGCACACTTGAGATGAAGGAGGACTATGGGTGGCAGAAATGCTTGCTGCTGAATGACCTTGAGGTGAGCTTTGGTTGCAACAGGTGTCAGCTCAATTGGTAACAGGTGCTAAGCCTAGTGCAAGCCTGTGCTGCATCTGTACGAAGGCATGGTGTCGGTGCTCGGTGACAGTCACGCGGCTGATCCAGCAGCTCCATGGGACTCTAGGTCACCAGATGAGCAGAGTGAAGGTGTGACCGCAACATCTGGTAGCAAGAAAAAGGGCAAAAAGAAGTCAGCTGCTATCGCTGACAACTTCATTGACCTCGTGCGTGAAGAGTTCAGCCGTTCACTTCTTGCTGAGATGTGTGCCCAGAGTAGTAAGGCCACTGCAACAATGGCAAAACAGACGGCCAATCGCAAGGCATTTGTGTCGTCATTTGACAAGGTAACGGCAGCACTCGCAAACTTCAAGGCAGCTTGAGCTCTGATAAACACATTGCCGTGCATGTGTGGTTGTCTCTTTTTTCCTTGTGTATGTAAGTATCATGTAAGCTGTATGGCAGTGCATGGCAATGACGAGCTCATTAACAGGATGACGCTGCCACACATAGTATGTGACATTGTCTCAACCTCTTGCAAACATTTCAGCAAGTAAGTCGCATAGTTGGCATTGTTGTTAGGGCATAAACTTTGATCTTCTGGTGGTATATTATATTCAAGCAGGCGCTCAGGCCGGCGTGCCTATAGTATAGTCTCTGAATCCTCCTCAGCGTAGTCCAACAGGAAGTTATGAAGCACTATGGCTCAGATGATTGTATAATGTAGAAAATGCAATGCAACACCCTGTGGCACCATGAGTATACGCCAACGTGTCTTCAACACCCCTGCACATCCAAATGCTCTGCATCAATTGTCTTGAGTGCGTACATATGCTATGTTATGACCACTTACGATGGAGGCTTACCAAATGCATGCTCGATGATGATGCGTGCACTTGAATGCTTGAAGTTGAAGCCTCACTTGAGTTTTGACATGCGAGAGTTGTCGCGTGGACCTGGATATGGCACCGCCAAGTGCTGCGACGCTCGGTAACCAGCATCACCAAGCAAGTATGGGTGGATTTCATCACCTATCAAGCAATGTGGTAATCAACAACCTCATGATGCTTCAGCAGCAATGCACCTCGACATCAACATGTGCAGGACTCACCTACGGGTAAGGTCAAGATAGGTGTCAATCCTTTACTACAGAGAGGACCGTCAAAACACTCGTGCGTCATATATAAAACCTGGGAAGCCCAGCTGCAAGTCTTGAAAGCGGTGCGGTGATGTCACAGACAGCCTGTGAATAGCACGCACGTCAATATCCCCACATATTGAATTGAGCTGAGGCACGCACTGCCCTTACCTGCATGACGACACTGTAGTGACCTTTTCTGTTGTAATATTCTGCACATTGCTCGGTTCGTGGTTTACGAATGGGTATATGGCTCCCGTCAATGGCTCCACAGCACCTGATCATGCCCTTTTACAACTGAAACTGAGTCATCACACGTGCTAATCTGTCACCTGTAGGCCAGTGTATAATAATATAATATAATCCTAAGGATCTGATGAAGGCGAACATCTCCCTCACAATGTCTGCAACTGTCTGAACACCAACTGCGTATGTTAAAGATAGTGTGTGGTAGTCACTGCCATGTGCTAAGCGATGAAGGCCTATCATAACTCTCATCTCCAATGGGACTGTGTTGCCTGCACAAGCTTCTGGCCGCCGGAGGGGCTCGAGCAAGTTGCACAACATGATAAAACTTGCACGACACATACGCCAATGATGACGCCAGAACTGATCTGGCCAACTACCTGACATAAATGCTGTAAACCAAGTCTGTTCTCGCACATACCTAGCCGGCCTTGGCCGCAACAGTCTTTGCCTAGCCCTGTCTCGCGAACCGCCTTCGACGAGAGCGTAAGTACAACCAAAGGTGCTGCCTTGGTTGATGCAGCATCTGCATCCTTGTGCGTTGTCTTTGCTGCCATGTCCGCGCAAAGTGCAAGAAGACCACTACCAGAAGGCCACAGACGAACGCATCATCTCTTGACACTTGCTGGCCTCTCTGCAATACACGCCATATGGATGTGAGAGAGTTACACGTTGCTAAGACCATGCACGAAGACAAGTTCAGATGCCGCAATTAGCAGAGTTTGGGCAAGCAAGGGTGAATGCACAAGCACGGTAACATTGATCAGTCCTGCCCGCACTCAGCAAGTAGCGGGAAAGTGCGTTCAAGACCAGATGCAACAATATACCATACCATGCACACACCCAAAGCACGCTAACACTGTACACTCTTGCACGCACTCAGTCAGTGGCAGAGTGCGTGCGAGACAAGTTGCAACATGGGGACATTAACAACGCTGCGCTTGTTAACGCTGACTATGCACACCTACAAGACAACGCACACCTACACACATTGCACATGCTCACACACGCTTACACACGCATGCTCACACACGCATGCTTGCACACGCAAGCTGACACACGCTTACACACGCAAATGCAGACACGACCAACACCTGCATGTGACAGTTCTCACCTCTGGCATGGTGCACCCCAAAGCTCCCTTACAGTCCGGATTTACTAATCAGTTGTCATTCGAGGCTGAAAAAGGGCAACTTGTGTGCACGATGGCGGGGCCTGCAGGGAGGGGAACACGTTGGACAACAGAGGAGCTGATAGCCCTTGTTGATGGGCGCACTGTGGTTGTCAAACTGATGAATGACTGGCGCACCAAGGACAGGGCGCAAGGTTTGAGTGACATACATGAGTACTTGTGCCTTCAGCCAAATTAGAAGGGGCAGTGTGGAGGCATACACCAGAGGAGTATCACGACAAGTATGTGTGTGTGCTCTCTAACACACGAATATGTCTTGACAGTCTGCTGCATGTGTTGACACAAACGTCAAACCCAGGGTGGAACTTCTTGTGGAGCTGTTACAAACGCATTGCAGCATACGAACAAGCGCCAGATGCAATGCCCTACCTAAGCATGTCTCCCGCACAGCGCCTGACTGCTGGCTTACCAGCAAATGCTTTGAAGGAGCTGCGGCAGCAACAACACCATCATATCGAGGACGGCGAGGGGCAATAACGTACTACACATGGCCATGTCGCGTTTGGGTTCTAACCATGGCCAATCCCAGAGGTCTGTTTAGATCGCACTCTCCGCGTTTGCTCCCACTCATTGCATACTTACGTCACCCACTTTAAGGCACGCCGCATGCGGTGATGCAGCGCGTCTTTGACGTATTGGAGGGCGATCAACTCCTTTGCTACGAGTCAGCCCCTCAAAGCGTCTGCGGGTTGGTGGTTTGAGGTTAGGCAGCTCATGCCGCACCTGCTGTCTCTTTGACCGATGCTGAGCAGCCATATGACAATGTAAACCCGCGTGTGCCTACCCAAAACACACAATCAGCCCCAATGAGGCTTCAAGGCACTGTGCTTCTTTTGACTACATTGTAACGATGCCTCTTTGCTTCTTTTGGTCCTGTCAGCAGCCCTTGTTCCAACAACCTTCTTCTTTTTTTTTGTGGTCGGCCTGCACATCTTCGCAGGCACTCCTCGTGGCACTGTCACTCAGAGGAGGTAAGGCATTATTTTCTTGCTCCGAGCAAGAAGATAGCAGAGTCTACAACCTTGCGCTTGTTGGTTGCCTCTCGTTCCTCCACGACCTCATGATGCGCCATGAGCTCATGCATGCAGCTTTGGTCTTTCAGCGCCGGTTTTAGGACACCTCGATCAATCTTTTTATGAGTAAGACGAGCTGGGATCAATGTGGCAAGCTTGAAGGGAGAGGGCGAGCTACCGCTGCTTCTTGATGAAGATGCCTCCGGATGGTCAAAGTGCGGTGGCAAGTGAGTCTCCGCGGCAAGAAGGGAGGGTGCTGAATTGTTATTGCGAGCATGTGGCTGTAGTTGAGGGGAGGCCAGATGTGCAGAACAGTCGGCTACTTCTTGCCTAGCACATGAAGGCGAGGCCTGAGGCGTTGGCGCAGCACCCTGGGGAGCAGCCGGTGGTAGCAAGGGATTGGCAACGCCATTCCGCCTTTCTCCAATCAGGTCTGTTACCTCCGGTGGCATTTCATGCATAGGCCACGACCATTGTTCGGTGCTTTTAGGCTTAAGGAGCCAAAAGTGTGCTTCTGGCTCATCAGAAGCAGTGTTGCCCACCATCAGGATAGTTGGGGCTTCTTTATTCCCAACCCAAACTGCGCTGCCGGGCCGTGGCACCCACTCCCCATGCTCGCGCTGAACAGTCACGCAGGCAATCAACAACGATAGCTTGCTGGCAAACATGGTCATCTGCAGGTGCTCCGCGTACACATTTTTTCTCCGCACGTTCTGTCGCACTTTAGCCATGGTTTTGGCAATGTTGCAATTGACATCAGCCAACATGGTCGCAAGCAAGTTGGCGTAATACTGCGCCATCTCTCCCGCGGCACCAGCGGCTCTGCAGAAGTCTAGTATTCTGCTCGCCACGCCTGCATCGACAGCCTTGGCGCTGATTTTGCGAAGAGTTTTCCCCCTGCCGTCGTCGTCCGTGGTGTCGGGTCGAGGGGAGTCGAGGGTCACGCTGTCTCGGACAGCTGCATGGACAGCGATGCTGTGCTGGACATGCTGCTGCGCCACCTGTGTAACGCGTATCAAAACAGAAAGATGACCTCCACCCTCATGGTGACAAGTGCTTCGTGCAGCTGGTGTGCTGCTGCTGGGTAATACGGGCAGATGGAGTCGGTGTTCTCCCTGCGAACATGCTGTGCTGTAGCATACAACATCAACAAGCCACGACGATAGGTAGTGCTGTTTACACAGTTCTTTGCGTGAGTGGAAGAGAAATTACACTGTTAAGTGAGGTGAATGAGCAAGCAACACGTGGATGCTATGCCCTGACTGATGCCAACAAGCACACCGCGACCAAGTACGCAAAGCTCACAGCACGGACAAGCACAGTGCACAAGAACATGCACAGGCTCTCACACGATGAGGGGATTCTTGGGAACCGGGACGGTGTGTTTCGTAGTTCAAGTCGCTTCACAAGCTCTTAGCTTTCTCACTTACAGTGTCACCAGCTGATCCGGTGAACACTGTGCCTACTTATACAAGTCAACTCATGACTGTCCAGAACATAAGCTAACGGTCATATCGAGGCTATTTCCACAGGAAATTACCACTCGATATAGAACCTGACTTATAACTGAACTCACAACTGAACAGCTACGCGCGGTGCCTATGTAGGCTATGGTCACGAGCTACTCTAGAGACATGACCTAGCTACTGTTCAGAGACACGCGCGGGTTGCCATGCTGGTAAGCCGGGCGAGGGTTTCGCTGTAGGCATGCCCGATGATGACTGGCATGCTTGGGCGATAGGCATGACAGTGGTGTCCAGCATGGCCCAAAATCTGCTCGAGCTGGGGCGCTTGTGATCATCCAGGACACTTTGCGCTATGGATGGCTTGGCGCGAAACACACAATGGTAGAAGCAACTTCCATATGAAGGCGCATTAATATGGTCCCATGAGGCGAGCTGGCCACCTAGCATGAGTGATGGCTGCACGCTGGTTGCGGCCAGCTCCTCTGATGACTCGCTGGCAGGTGGTGACCCCTGCTGCATGCGCACACAACACTCAGATGGTGCATTCAACTGTGGACGGCAAGAGTCACAGTGACTGATAAAGTACATGAGTTTGGGGCAGATTGCTGGCTTCAACTTGCAGCGGGTGGGGTAAGGTGGGTGCAGAAGCCACATCGCTGTTGCGTTGTGCTGTGGTTTTGTCGGTGGCGGCAAGATGGATTGTTGCCCCGCAATCACCGGTGCTGCTCGTGGAGGAGATGGCAGTGCATGAAGGACAGGTGCCGCGGAAGGTGGTTGCGCTCTGGTTGCGAAGGGAGCAGGAGCGGCAGGTGAGACCACTTGTGCATGCAGCAAGGGGGGCTGTATATATATATATATATATATATATATATACAGGACCCAGAATAAGATGGCTCACAATGTTGCAAAGGACGAATATAAGCTTATGCAGTGCCTGGCGCATTGTTACCAAGGCACGAGCATAAAAGACAGCGACTTACCTCAATGGCCCGTGGGCTGCATGGAGCAGGGAAAGCCATGGGGGCTGGCAAGGTGGTATTGGGTGCTCTCCCCGCCACCCTCGATCGCTGACTCGTCACGGAGCTCGTGAGCCATGGGCACATCATGCGCCACTGCCCCAATGGACATGTCGGGATTCAACAGGCCAACATGCATGTTAAATTGATATCGCATTGCCGTCGCGCCCATTAGCAAGTGGGATTGAAGGACCAGTTGATGGGATTGAATCCAGGCTTGCATGGGAGCTTCAACAGGACCTAGTGCACTGTGGTGCTGTCAACCAATTACGTGTGGGTTAGCTGCATGCTTGCGACACTGCAATTGCAATAGTCAACTGCGTCACACCGTCATTAGGTGGTTGCTTCGAATAGTCACCTGCAGCATTGCTGGTTGATGCACGAATGAGTGCATGAATTGCGTTATTGCTGGTTGATGCACTATTGGTTGAATGCCGGACAAATGGCCACGCGCTCCTGTGCTCAAACCCAGTCTACTTCGTTCGGCACGCGCGCGCGACTTCGCACGCTCACGCACATCCTAGCATGCAAATGTAGGCATGCATTGGAGGTGCATGCAGTCAACATGCATAGCGAGATTGGCAACAACATATTGCCGCCCAGCTCTGTTTATCTGCTCTAGATTCCGCAATGTCGGCTTGATTGTAGGGTGGGTATGGGCGAATAGTGGAGGCCTGCAGCCTCACTACATGTATCACATGGACTGCGCCAAAAATAAAATTGCTTTTGCAAGGAAATGCATGTGACTGTTGAGCGTACCTGTGCATTCCTTTGTTCCCACAGTCGCAATTGGTCTCGCATGGTTCTGATAAGGGGCCTCAAGGATTGCAGCTCCTGATCCACTCCTTGTTGCAGAAGTGAGCCATCAAGCAGCTCTCTGTGTGAAGATGGTCCTTGATGGCTTGCCTACTAGTTTATCTAATGTTCGTGATGCATGTTGGATAGCCCCATTGCTAACGCCTGCCATGATCCATGACGTGGCGCCCGGTAATTGCTGGCTTCGCTGCTTGAACTCTTACGACCATAACTTCTCGCAAGATGTGCCACGCCGCAGCAACCGCCGCCGCCTATGCCTCCTGGTCCTCCGCCTCCTAGTCGAACCCAGGCCCATTATGCCTGATATTCGACCCGTCATTGACCTGGTGCCCCTGCGTGCCATCATCCGGCCATCAATGCAGCGTGTTTGGGTGAGTGCACGCTAACTTTCATTTGAGCTAATCGAGCAATGCCTCTGTCGTACCATGGATGGTACGACAGAGCCATTGTACAGTAATGGCTGGGGTTGGACGAGAGATGCCTCTGTCGTACCATAAATGTTACGACACAACTATTGTTACCAATGGTTGTGCGAAGCATGGCTGGCACGAATACATTAGTCGTACCATCAACCATAGGAGCAAAGACGCACTACAAGTGCGACTCTCGTGCGGGACACTAGACGTTCAAAACCGCCTCATTTTCGTTTTCGCGCCTCGTACATTCGGGCGGGCCAACCGGCGGCGGCGTTGGAGGCGGCAGCGCTACTATCAGCTAAACAGGCGGCACCCGACTATCAGTTAAAGAGATGCCTCGTGGTCCATCCGTAGGTGCACCTCGTCGTGGAGGTCGGCGCCAGTTGTCCACATTGCCCCCAGTGTTCAACCAGGCAACCGTCGCCAACCAATTGCAGCAAGACCCCGCGCTAACGCTCAGCACATCACAACAACTCCACCTGACACCGCAGGCGCAAGGGCAAGCTAGACTGCATGCGTTCTTGATGCACTCTACACGTTGCTTCTTGCTCAACTTCTAACTTGGATGCTTGCTTCTATCATGACTAGCACAGCGACTCACTGCATGCGTTCTGGATACACTGTGCACGTTGTTCTTCTTTTGCAACTGTGAGGGTTGCATTTTTCATGGCTGGCAGCATAACTCGTGTGGTTGTGCTTGCAGAGGGTCGATTGGAACCCCCAACCCAAACGCATTTGGCCGTGACGTGGCAACCTCGGTCGTCAGCAACCCTTCCCTAAGCAAGTGGAAGATTGGCAACGAGGTAAGCACTGTGTGACACTGTGACACTGTGTGTATGTGTGTAACGGATTGTTCTTCTGTGGACAGCATTTGCGAGATGCCGTCTTAAAAATCATAAACGGCCACTGGGTAGAGAGCCACGTTTATCCCAAGGAGGACACTATTCGTAACTTCATGTGTCTGGTGCTGTGAATGCTTCATGACCGCACTGCATCGTGACACTGACCAACCTGCCCGTGACAGGTAGTTGGCTTCGACCATGACGACGAGGGCAATGCGGCCAAGTTCTATGAGGTGTACTGGACCAAGGAGTGCCCCTTCCACTGGAGTGTCGCCTTGAAGAAAGCTACGCATGTCCGGTCTGCGAACGTTACCAAGATCAAGCATGTCCTTGAGAAGGAGTACAAGTGGACACTGTTTAACAGCAACAAGCGCAAGTGAGTTGGGTCCCTCACCACAATGTCTGCTATGCAACACTGCCTTCTTACTCAGCCTCCATACACATGTACGCATCTCGCCTATTGTAACCGATTCAATCAAGCACATCGACGCCCTAATGGACCCCGAGACCCAAAAAGCCCAGATGCGCAACGCGCTCCAAAGTAAGTCACAGGCACTATTCTAGCCTGTTGCAGGCTCAACTTGAACTATCTATGTCATGATTAATGCCTTGTTGGTGTGACTATCGCAGACAAGTCATGGCGGAGATTTGAGGTGTCCAACAATGCAAACCCGGAGCGGAGGGGATACATCCATGAATGGGGCAATCCCATAATCTTGCAAATGATCGTGCAATGCTGGTCTTACGCCGTCACTACACCTGGTTGCCGGCAGCTGACAGTCAACCACCTCGCGTACCTGTTGCTTACCGTGAGCACTTTAAACTTCATCATTAGCAATTCAGGAATGCTGTAGCCCCAAACTACAGGCTTGCAGACGCGTTGCAGTGAATAGTGGCTTTCAATGCCACTAAGACATGCCTGTAAACTACGCAGATGGAGCGCATCTCAAAGGGCAAGGATGGAGACCCTCTCTTAGCTGCCAGCATCGACACACATGAAGAGCACCTTAGCGGAATCAACACCATGATCATGTCAATGAAGCGGGAGATGAGGCAACGGTACGCAGCCCTCCAGCCATTCACCCTTGTGAAACGCCGCACTGCATCTTGTGTCGAATACCCGAAAGATCCCAATCGGCGCCGGCCGCAAGAGACAGCAGCTCGTGACCCGCTCGCTGAGGCAGAAGCGGCATTTGATTGGCTGGCACAACCGTTTAAAGAGGAAGAGCAAGCTCCGGCGTCTCCTCCACAGGGCCTAGCGCGTGGTGCTTTATTCCATGATGACGAGCAAAGCGATGATGGAGAGGAGCTGTAGCGCAGTTGGTAGTCCGTTTAGCTGGTAGTGTACATAGCTACAAGGCTCTTGTGACTGAGTGTTGTGCATCTTAAACCAGCTCTATCAATCGTCATTATGTTCATGTATGTCAATACTTGCATTCGTATGATATACAACAGAACTGCAGGCATTCCAGTCACATAATCGAACTATAAGCCTTGGTAAGTGACTGAGAGACACTGTACACATTTCAAGTATCCGTACACAGCACATGCACATCACGATGCTGGCAGTCAGTGACAGTCGGCTGTAGTCATGCTATGCAAATACATATATAACGACAGTTAGGCATCAGCCACCTTCAGTTGCTTAAAGGATGCCTTAGTTTATCGATAATTACCTAGTTGGTGCTTGTGAATTAGGCTTAGTCGCCTGCGCTGGACTGGTGTGTAACCTGCAGGTGCCTGTCACATAGGCTCAGTCGCCTAAGTAAGACTGATGTGTAATTTGCAAGTGCCTGCTAATTAGGTGCAGTCACCTGTTAAGGCCTGATGTGTTACTTATAGGTGCCCGTTCATTAGTTGTAGTCACCTAGTAAGGCCTGATGTGTAACTAATAGGTGCCTGTTAATTATATAAAGTCACCTGTTTAGGCCTGATAAGTAAGTAAGTAACTAACAGGTGGCTGTTATTTATGCATAGTCACCTGCTAAGGCCTGATAGGTGACTAACAGGCGCCTGTTAATTGCGTATAGTCAACTGTAAAAGACTAAATTGTACAAAAAGGGCATGATAGTAACGGAAGTTACTATTAGGTCCCTGTATCGAGATTACAGGTGGACTAAGCCACGACAGTCTAAATTAGTATCCTCAGGTGCACGGCCGTTGCCAATACTTAGTCGGCCGGCAGGGAAAATATATTGCGACGATGTGTTCATACGGTAGTATAAGTAGACAGACTGTGTACTTGTATACTTGGTGATACTGTGAGTGAGAAATCTTGAGTAAAGTTGTGCATGCCGGGTGCATGTGTGCGCTTGACTTGGGTGAGTTTGCTGTGTGTGAACTTGGTGTTCAGCCTATCGCGCACAACCAGCAAGCTGTGAAGGGAATCCGACTGTGCACAACAAGCTGTCCCGATTGCCAAGAAACCTCCACCTGTGAACAACTGTGAAGCGAGTACCTCTTTCTACACGATATTGCTATCATGGGTGTGGACTTGGTTGCACGTACGTGGGCAGTGTGCTAGTTGCATTCTAGGTGTAGCATTGTTATAGTTGTTGCATTCATTCACCTCACTTAATAGTAGAAAGTCCCATTGATCTCAGTGCAAGGAATTGCGTCACAGCATTACGCAATAGTAATGGCTTGTTGACTCACGCTACACGTCCGCGACAGTGCCAGCCATACCACACCGAATAGTTATGCAGTTTCCATACTGTAAGTATCCTCAACAGGGGGGGTACTTTGTTTGCTTTTTCACATGCCTTTCTGCATATATACAACAACATATGTATATCTGCTGATCATCTGCACGGAGCATTGTGCTGCTACCAGCTACAGCTCAACCTTCGAGACACACCAGCCCTCGACCCCGCGAAGCTCGACATGCGTCTCCTCTACATTCCCCAGCGCGTGGTGCTTTGTTCCATGATGACGTGCAAGGTAATGATGGAGAAGAGCTGAAGCGCAGTCGGTAGTCCGTTTAGTGGTAGTGTACACAAATGCAAGGCTCTTGTGACTTAGTGTTGTGCATCTCAAACCAGCTCAGTCAATCGTCATTATGCTCATGCATGTAACAACTTGCATCCTTATGATATACAACAGAACTGTAGGCAATGCAAGTCACATAATTAAACAACAAGCCTTGTCAAGTGACACTGTACACACCCTAGGTACCTGTACACAGCATAGGCACATAGCGATGCTGGCGGTCAGTGACATTCGCGTGTAGTCATGCTATGCAAGCAGATAACGTCAGTTAGGCATCAGTCACCTTCAGTTGCTTGAAGAATGCCTTATCTATGACGACAATTACATAGTTGGTGCTTGTGAATTAGACTCAGTCGCCTGCGCTGGACTGGTGTGTAATTTGCAGGTGCCTGTCACATAGGCTAAATCATGTGAGTTAGACTGATGTGTAACTTGCAGGTGCCCGTTATTTATGTATAGTCACCGAATAAGGCCTGATGTGTAACTTATATGTGCTCGTTAATTAGATCTAGTCACCTGTTAAGGCTTGATAAGTAATTAACAGGTGCCTGTTAATTAAGCATAGTCAACTATTAAGGACTGAATTGTAACGGGTAGGGCCTGATAGTAACGGAGGTTATACTGAGGTCTGTGTATCGAGTTTATAGGTGGACTGAGCCACGACAGTCTAAATGAGTATCTTCAGGTGCACGGTCGTTGCCAATATTTAATCGGCCGGCAGGGGAGTCATTTTGCGATGTTAACCTCGCAGCAAAAGTCGCTGCCACAGCCTAATGATTAAGGCGCCGATGTTACACTTGTTGACAATGGCTCACGCAACCACACGTACACACATGCAAGGCGGTTGTCACACAGTGCAAGCATTTGCGCATGGGCCATGCACACTCTCAACATGCAGACGGCAGCCAGGAGTACAACAACCGTTATAACAACTGAGTGTGTAAGGCTATTGTATGCACACATACACTCGCAGCAAGTTCCAAGGGTAGAACCAGCAAGTCAGGTGTTGTCCACAACAGTAAGTAGGCAAGGAAGACCAACACCATAAGCAGGCCTAGGTAAAGGAAGCTCAGAGGGAGGCGCCTCTTCTTCAATGCAAACCCTAGGTAGAATACCCAAAACGGCCCCCACACATGAGGGTAGGGAAGGTCCCTTTTACAGCTAAGCCAAGCACCCCATACACACAGCGAGTAAATACCGGGCTTAATCAAGCTCAACTTCCAACACCATGCTGACCCAGCTTGTTACTCCTCCCTGTTGCCTTCCACACGTGGCGACATGTGAACTCAAAACTGGGCCACCCGCCTTTTGTTGAGCTCGCACATGCCAAACAAATCCTCAAAAGGTACTAACGTATGCCACTAGCATACTACACTCTACTGTCATTACAGGAACCAAAATTGTCTCCACTATATTCGTTCTTGTAACGCAGGGTTCTTGTCCCATTACAAGAACATTGCCAGAGCACATGATGTATGATGGCTCTTACAATGCATTGACCGTACATTTCATGACATAAACATAATGTCAACATATACATACTTACAAACGGCTAACATCAATATAATGCATTGACGTTGTGCGTTGCCAGAACCGCCTTTTAGCCATTGCTGGTTCATATCACGAATATAATTTTTCCTGTAATGGTATGAATTTCCCTCATGTACAACTCATCTCATAATTTTAATTTTTATAGCGCGATTGTTTTGTTAACGGGCGTGATACAAATGCGAGTACACTGTATGCCACTATGCATATTATGCATAGCATGCCAACATGGTGTGCCACAGTATGTTGGCATATGTGTCGGACACATGTTACTTCAACCATGTTTATCAATACATTATGTATGACAAAATACGCTGCTGTGACAGATGTCTATGTTTGGATGACTTGATCTCATCACTCCCCACATGTCACATCAATTCACTATCAATGGCATGTACACTTATTGACTGCTAGTCAATCAGCACATAGTGTGCGCAAGCTGCTTATCAATGCCTGGTACAGTTCAATCTGCTCAAAGCTATGAGCTTAAGGAATGACCATATTAATTATAAAGTGGTTCGCTGATCAGTGATTAGTGATCAGCGAGCTTTAACACTTAAAGAGTTGAACTCCCATACAGTCATTCTGTGAACATAGTGGTTTAAAAGTGAGCGTGCCTTGCCAATTACGCGTGACAACATATTTACCTATCGTAAGCAATTTATCTTCCTGACATGGTTGGCAACGTGTTGATGGCTTATGTAATGCATTGTGCGGGAACGCCATTGATGTTAATAAATGGCCATCGTGGTTGCATTTATGTTGCATGAGTCCGACCACCCACACAATACAGCGTATACAAAGCTCTTGAGAAAAGCTCAGGTCAATTTGGCTTCATGCAATGGCGCCAAGTTGTTGACATAGTTCAACCAGGGCGGGTGTACAACAGTGTACAAAAGATTTCAAGCCTCATATGCTGCATGCAAGGAGTGTCATTGACAACTATGCATATGGTGGCATTCACAACCCACACATACAACACGCTATTCTATATAATCCACCACCGGGCTATACTGCCTACACTACAGCTACTTTACCCGCCTTCCCCGTTAGTCACACACAAGCATGCAAGGGTTCATCACCTGTACAGCAGCTACAGCACGCAGCAGCAGTGTGCATCGCGTAGGGTTTGTAGCTTAAATTTAATTGATTTGTAAGGCGGAACGTCAACATGTCATCAACGATTGGTCGTCATTGATAGGTAACACTCATTATGAGTATCTGATACTCATAATGGGTTACCCACAACCAGCAGTTATGACATAACTGCTGGTTGTGGGTGGTGATGTTGGCAGCGTGTTGGCGGCCTATCAATTTTAGCCGGGCATGATTGATGGCAGGAGCGAGTTAAGTGGTAGCTATAGCAAGCTTGCTACTCATGGTAAATGCACTACATTATTGTGTGTATAATTGCACAGTGCGTATGGTGAAAGTGAGCTACATCTCGGCATGCACGCTACTGAGCACATGTGAGCACATTTCTATGCATACACAGGCGTGTCTCTAGTGCCCATGCAAGAGGTAGAGTAGTACCTCACCGTATCATAAACTGATGCTACTCGCACCTCACTGCGGCTGTACACTCAAAGTACAGTAGTCCGCATCGGTGCTGCGCAGTTGAATGCCAGTAAAGTGCAAGGCAAGAACAACCAGGCAGCTACACCACGGGCAGTTAATACACTTACACCGTTACAAGCCCCATATCATTCAATGCGGACACAATCTGAACTGGAATAACTGGAATACAGCACCTAGAAGTCGATCTCGTCCTCATTCTTGCCTTGCACTCTCATCACCAGCCGCTGCAACCAGTTGGGTCGTCGGGTGAAGACAACCTTCGATGAGCGGTATTTGCTCCCGTACCCCGCGCCGTAACCCCAGCCCAAACCCAACCCAATGCCGCACCCGCCGCCTGCATGGCCACATGTGACGATGCAATACTGGGTTGTAGGCATGCAGGCTGGTCATTGGAACATGCGATCCTGCATGGGATGATGTGCGCATGCGCTTGTGCGTGTGTGGGCGTGTAAGTGTGTTAGTGTGTGTGCGTACATGTGCGGATGTACGCACACACGCATGCGCATGTGCGTGCGTGCAACTGATTGTGCATGTGTGTGTGCGCATGTGCCTACACCCGTGCGTTGCTGTTCCTGTGCCTACATGCATGTGTGTGCACGAGTGGGAGTGCATGTGCATGCCAATGTGTATGCATGGCCGGGAGCACATGCAAACCATGATAACGCCTCAGTGAGAGAAGAGCCAACCTTCTCCCACAACTGATACAACCAACCTCAACAGATGCGCTGGTGTCAACCAGGCATGCGAATCAACACATGTACAACCGCGATTACCTGCGCCCATGCCAAGGGTGTTCAAAGGCGCTCCTGCAAATGCATAAGGTGTCACGTAAGGAAAAGGAGCAAACACTAGAGGACAGACCAATCATGCAAAGTTGTGTGCCCTGCCTATGCTCCACAAGAAGTTGCTGCTCATATGTAATGCCACTCATGTTGAACATGCTCCTGATGGTGACACAAACGACTGCTATGAACACAACATGAGAAAACGAGAGTCAGAAAACCGTGCTAGTAACAGTGTTGAAACCAGTTGCAAGGTCTTGCTCTAAGCATGACCATACAATTACACAAATATAGGGACACGTTCTGGTGAATGGTAACTATGAGCTTACCACCGAAGCCCCAGCCGACTCCAAAGCCGCAGCCAACACCAAACCCTGATCCACCACAGCACCGCACAACACTCAGTCAATGAGTGAGTCAGTCATTTGGTTCCTTATCGTGACACAAACAAACGGGAAAACAAGCTGCAGACTGCGTGCACGCAGCAGCTAACAATGCAGCTACTGAACGAATGAAAAAGTGCAAACAAGTTCTGCTGGTCACACATGTATCCGATAGTCACACATGCACAAACTAGTACGGGTTGTGTTGCATGTGTACTTGTGGTCCATCAAAATCTTTTGCTTCATTGCAACGTCAACAGAAAACGGCAGCGTAACCACCTCTATACGCACAAAAGGTACATACAAAGCGAACTTAACACCAACGCCATCCACAACGAGACGACAATGCAACCAGCATGCATATGATGTGAAAACGCTGCCGCACCCACGCCGACGCCTGTTCCCAGGAACGTCCCGATCGCCATGAGCGCCTGCCCGAGGACAACGACAATAACGTCGACGCCAACGAGGATGGCAACACCGGCACCACAACCGCCACCGCAGGCTGAAAGCGCTGTTTTTTGCCGCCCTTAATTTGAAAGCTCAAGCGTACACTTGCACAGCTTTCGGCGTCGGCGGCGGTGCGGGCGGCCTGGACGTCCTTGCAACCAGGCTAGTCGTCATCATCCTCGTGGTCGCCTGCTTCATTAGCGCCGTCGTAGTCGCCGCCAGCCCAAGACCCAGCAGGAAAACCCACCCGCTGCTCCACATCCTCCTTGGCAACTCCTTTCCCTCCACCTGGTGCTGCTCCTCCTCCTCCTCCTCCTCCCCCTAGTTGTCTTCCACCTCCAGTTCACCCACCACTCCTCCCTCTCCTCCCCTCCCCTCCTCCCAGCCATGTCCGGCATCGCCCGCGGCCGCCTCATGCAGGAGCGCAAGTCGTGGCGCAAAGACCACCCCTTCGGCTTCGTCGCGCGACTGGCGGAGGAAGCCGACGGGAGCCAGAACGTGTTCAAGTGGGAGTGCCGCATACCGGGGAAGAAAGGGGTAAGAGAGAGAGTGTGTGTATTGGGTTGTCTTTCTGTCTGCTTGGAGTGTTTCGAAACACGTGATTGTCATTGAGTTGCACCGAGTTACTCAGGCCACTCGCACAAACCCATGCGCTTCGTGTGTTGTTTGTTCAAATGTCCGTATGCATGTCCTTTGTGTGCATGTGCAGTACTAGCTGAGGAGAGTAAAAGAAAGAGGCATAAGTGAATTGCTGACAGAGATGCTCTTGACTTGGCAAGGAGCGAAGTTCTGTTTGTGCGTTTACTTATGACCAGCCAAGGCGGTAAAAACAGGTGCTTGCATCGTAGGATGCAAGCATTATCGGATAGCAAGTGCAATGCATTGAGTAGGGACATGCGCTTGTGTCGAAGAACCAAACCTTTAGACACACAAATGCATATTTCGGTTATGTTGCGCTACAAGGACACAATTGGCATGCAGGGAGAGACGCGTCAAACACAACGACATCAAAGAGTAGTTGTGGTTGACACTTACTTCTCCATGTCGCTTGTTATGGTGCCTTACTCTTGAGTTGTCAACAGAGCCTACAGAATAGACACACACACTTATTATGCAAACAAGTTTCCCTAGATGCATTTTACTGTATCACTCTTCAGCCCACTTTTCCTCTCCTGTGATCGTTACATTTATGCGGCAGTTTATAAGCACCCCTCCACCCTCTTATGTATTGCTCTCTCGTGTGTGTCTTTACTTGCTCTCATCTGTTGTTTCATTCTTGTTTAGTCTTTCTGTGAGTACTTTTGCAGCGTTTTTCTCTCATCTGGCACAGTGACTTGTTTCAGTCCAACAACAACAAAAGACACCAACACATGTGGCTGCGCATCGCTTTGTCAGTTGATTGTCCGTGTGTTGTTGTAATGCAGCAACATGTTGGGATGCACCAACATGTTATACAGTAACATATTGTTCTTTGGTAGACTCCGTGGGAGGGCGGCTCGTACCCGTTGACGCTCACTTTCACCGAAGACTACCCAAGCAAGCCGCCGAAATGCTCGTTTGATCCCAGCTTCTTCCATCCTAATGTCTACCCTTCCGGAAAGGTGCGTGGCATTATAAATAATATTTGATCTGGACAAACAGCCGCTGATAGCGTTTGTCGTGATTTGCTGGCTGGCGATGCAAATGATGGTGCTGCGCATGTGTGCTACGAGTGTTTATTGTGCTGTTTCTGTGCAGGTGTGTTTGAGCATTATTGATGAAGAGAAGGGCTGGAAGCCTTCCATTAGTATCAAGCAGGTGAGTTGCTTGTGTACTTGATTGTTCGATGTGTGTCTGCAACTGCAGCACCGCCTGCATGGTTGCAGCTGGCTTGTTAGTCTCAAACGCTCATGTGTGGGGTTAGTCTTTGCTGGCGTTGTGCGCACGGGTGTTGCTTGTGTCAAGTGCTTGTGGCGGACACTACTAACGTCATGTTCTTTCAGATATTGTTGGGTATCCAAGACCTGCTATCAAACCCGAACCCGATGGACCCCGCACAAGAACTCCCCTACCGGTTATATGTGTAAGCAGACTTATTGTACTGATACAACCACACACACATGCTTGACTTGAAGGTATTCTTGTGTTTATTGGTTGATCTCTTCGTCAGACATCAACCAGCCGAATACGAGCGTAAAGTCCTTGAGCAGTCCAAGCGATACCCTCCGGAGCATTGATGACCCCAAGCATGCGCTGGTGGTGAGACCATTGAGAGCCATCACAACCACATCAAACACA
Source organism: Chlorokybus atmophyticus (assembly GCA_009103225.1). Classification (NCBI taxonomy): domain Eukaryota; kingdom Viridiplantae; phylum Streptophyta; class Chlorokybophyceae; order Chlorokybales; family Chlorokybaceae; genus Chlorokybus; species Chlorokybus atmophyticus. The sequence continues at coordinate 456,951 of RHPI01000193.1, forward strand.
CCATTTGCAGCTTAGCATGCCGTCTGATCCAAAGTACGAAGGGAATGCATGCAGTTAACAGGTTGTGACGGTTGGCTGTGCACATGGACAATTATTTGTCTGTAGTCGGCTAGTTGCAAGAGGCACTTATGACATGAGTTGTACATAGAATCATACCTTGCAAAGCAGCGACTTGTGCCAATTATTGCACATGCCTTTACTGCCAGCTGGCAGTACTTCGCAACCAGCTGTACAACTAGTCACACCTTCAGCTGCACAGTTGATTGATTTGTGTTGTATATGCATGTGAAAAGAAATTGCATCATGGCTCTCATCGCAGGACTTTTGGTATACAGCTTCCTCGCAATGCATTACACAGTAACATTTGAGCGTAGCGACATTGCACATTCAGTAAGTACCGATGCTGCAGCACCAGTTGTTGGCAATAGCAACTATGCGCATGCGAGAAGTACGAAAAGAAATACGCCGATTTGGGGTTTCTGGAGGGACCTCACCTGGACACAAACGGTTTGACATTTGCAATCAACAGGGCATCACAGCTTGATAATCACGCGCACCTTTCGCTGTACAAACATATACATACCCACTACACATCTATAAACATCACTCTCCCCCTCCCC
>RHPI01000193.1:458040-485366 GCA_009103225.1 Chlorokybus atmophyticus
CCCTCTCCCTCCCTTCCCTCTCCCCTTTCTCCTTCTTCAGCAACATCTCCTGCAGTCTCTCATCCCCCAACGCCACCTTCCCCGCCACGTACAGCAGCACCCCCGCGGCCACGCCCGCCCCCGGCCCGCCCAGCAGACGCTGTGGTAACGGTGACGGAGTGGGAGAGAGGAGAGAGGCGGTCACGCCGGCTATTGCACCCGCGAGAGAGAAGCGGTCTACTAAGACCTGGGGGAGAGGAGGTGTGTGTGTGTGTGTGGAGTTGCGGAACTGGCATGTGTACAGGCGTTTGAAGGGAGTGTTTAGAGTGTCATTGTGCATGCGGTTCAGGTACACGCGAGCATGCGCATGCGCATTTCGTACACGTGCATGTGTGTATCAGTGTGACAGGTCAAATGTGTCTTTGTCGGGGTTGGCGTATGTGCATGCATGCAAACACTTGAAATAATGAGATCTGTCTGTCTGTAAGCATATTAACAAAACCTTGAGTACAATTGCTGGTGTCAATGCAAGTCTCATGTGTTGAGGAGTATGTAACGAGTTAAGCAACTCATACAAACATACACAATCAAAAACACAACGTCTATCAGATATCATGACTTGTGAGCATGTGATGTGGTGTTGAGTTTATCTCACACCTGGCCGTTGTTGTGAGCGATGCGGTACGCGCGGTCGTCCACGCCCTCCTCATCGACGCCCGCAGCGACAAGCCGACCAACCATCGCCGCAAGACCAGCGGCTGTGCCGGCCACAAGACCTGTTGCTGCATGCCAGTTTGTGACACACAGGCACGCATTTGTACACGCACACGTTGTGCTTGCTGTGTTGATGTGGTGTACAGCAAAATTGAGCACACAACCACACTTACTGGCTGATCTTGTAGTGTCATAGTGAGATAAACCACAAATACTATATTGAAAACGATGTAACAAGACAGTATCCGCTTCTCACCTCATGAGTGTTTGAGTGAAAGGTTGAGTGCTGCCTTTGCGCAGGGAGTGGGACAATATTGCCGTTGCAAGTCCTAAAAGCGATCCCATCTGTTGCATCAATACATCACTATTCGCTCTACGTTTACAACAAACTTCATGCACAGATGCCACTTGATTGATCCAGTGATGAACTGAGAAGCAAGATTGCAGCAATTTAGTGGTTACACCAAAAGTTGCGCTTGTGCACAGCTGACAAGATGCATGCAACGGCTGTGTGCCTTATATATTCCGTCTAACTCTCCTGACAACAATCAACAACAATGCAAAAGGAGAGAGAGAGAGAGAGAGAGAGAGAGAGAGAGAGAGAGAGAGAGAGAGAGAGAGAGAGAGAGAGAGAGAGAGAGAGNGAGAGAGAGAGAGAGAGAGAGAGAGAGAGAGAGAGAGAGAGAGAGAGAGAGAGAGAGAGAGAGAGAGAGAGAGAGAGAGAGAGAGAGAGAGAGAGAGAGAGAGAGAGAGAGAGAGAGAGAGAGAGAGAGAGAGAGAGAGAGAGAGAGAGAGAGAGAGAGAGAGAGAGAGAGAGAGAGAGAGAGAGAGAGAGAGAGAGAGAGAGAGAGAGAGAGAGAGAGAGAGAGAGAGAGAGAGAGAGAGAGAGAGAGAGAGAGAGAGAGAGAGAGAGAGAGAGAGAGAGAGAGAGAGAGAGAGAGAGAGAGAGAGAGAGAGAGAGAGAGAGAGAGAGAGAGAGAGAGAGAGAGAGAGAGAGAGAGAGAGAGAGAGAGAGAGAGAGAGAGAGAGAGAGAGAGAGAGAGAGAGAGAGAGAGAGAGAGAGAGAGAGAGAGAGAGAGAGAGAGAGAGAGAGAGAGAGAGAGAGAGAGAGAGAGAGAGAGAGAGAGAGAGAGAGAGAGAGAGAGAGAGAGAGAGAGAGAGAGAGAGAGAGAGAGAGAGAGAGAGAGAGAGAGAGAGAGAGAGAGAGAGAGAGAGAGAGAGAGAGAGAGAGAGAGAGAGAGAGAGAGAGAGAGAGAGAGAGAGAGAGAGAGAGAGAGAGAGAGAGAGAGAGAGAGAGAGAGAGAGAGAGAGAGAGAGAGAGAGAGAGAGAGAGAGAGAGAGAGAGAGAGAGAGAGAGAGAGAGAGAGAGAGAGAGAGAGAGAGAGAGAGAGAGAGAGAGAGAGAGAGAGAGAGAGAGAGAGAGAGAGAGAGAGAGACTCTACACCTGTCCCCCCTTGACGGCGCAGTGCCTCGCGAGCTCCAGCCCCGGCCGTTCCGGCATCCCCTCCACGTCGTCGTAGGCGGCTGGATCCGCCCGGTGCAGGAGGGCGGAACGGAGGCCCATGATGGGAGAGAGAGAAGGGAGGGGGTGTTGGTGTGGTTGTTGTTGTGTGCGAGGAGTGGGAGGAGGTGGGTCATGTCGTCGTCATCGTCGCCGCCCGCTCGTCGTTGCGCATGTCGCTCAACGGTCTGCGCTGAGTAATTGCATGCAAGTTCCCATAGCAGCCTGTCCGTGCTTGGCAGGCGCGTCACGCGTACGGACGCCGGCAATTTTTGGCAGGTTTCATCAGGAGCAAAACGTTTTGCATGCATGGGTGAATAAAACGCTCCGAGCAGGGATCGAACCTGCGACCTTACGGTTAACAGCCGTACGCTCTAACCAACTGAGCTACCAGAGCAATTGCTGCTGGATTCAGCGGAAGTAAAATAAATAAAAAAATAACTTAATAAAGCGCCGGTGTCAGAGGCGTGGTCGGCGGTGTGGGTGTTGTTGTGGGTGGCGCCTTGGGTGGCGGCCTTGTCCCGAAGTGGTGATGCTGTTCTTTGCTACTTTTCTTTTTGCAAATGTTAGTGAGCTGCGCTTGAGCTTTGCCTCTTGGCGGCGGTGCCACGCACGCGCGGAAGGCAGTGTTTGACAACGACGACGACGTTGTCCTCCTCGGGGACATCCGTAGTGACAACCTAAGCGACCACACCAGCTGGTGGTCATGGAGCAGAGTGGCGACAGGTCGGAGTCGCCCTCTCGAGGCTGGCGCAGGACGCCCGGCGTGGCACGCCGAAAGCTCGCACCAGGTCTGTGCTGCACCTGCTTGCTGGCTTGCTTGCTCGAGCAGCGCTTACAACAAAACCCTAGCCTAGTATAATTGAATAAAAACTCAATTGCACAATGCCAGTTGTTGCATAGCAATTGCCTATGCCACAACTACCCTACTTGCAGCTGCTGTTCATACAATTAGTCACGCTTTGATTCCATGATGAATTACTTGAGTGGTCTTTCTGTTCTTGTGGCATCGCAAGCAAAGCTGTATGATTGCAATGTGATTGCACATAAATGTGGTTTCGTGCTGCTTGTATAGTTGGGCTGTGTGAATTGCCAGTGCACAGCTTACTTTGTTGGCTTCGTGCATAAGTTCTCGTCAACTGAAGGCTGTTTGGTACTACAAAACGCTGAGTACATGCAGCTCAAGGAGATTGCTGTCAAGCACATCGCAAGCTCATCAAGACTTCAAAGCGCTGGAATGTATTTCCATCATGCATGCGCAATAAGGTCCAATATACAGCATTGTTTATTACCTGTCGCGCATGTCTTTCAAAATGCAAGGTTCTCATCAACATTCCAGATATGGTTCCACAATTGCAATGACAAGGCATCTGCGTGGAATGTTCATAGCAACGAACATGGATGCTAGTACCTCACTGTTGGTGAGGTGTTTGCTTCCACGCGCTTGCAACAAATCTGCTCGTGTATAATGGATCAGCGCACAACGCAGATGGGATAAACATTGTGTTATGTGTCAACACAACAGTACGCATCGTGCCTTACATTGTTGGCGTCATTCCGCAAACCAACCAGTATCTCTTGGTTTGTTGGCTTTGTGTGCAGCAATGCCAGTGGCGAGGCGTTTGCGCGCACGGCACTCGAGCGAGAGCGACGATCCCACGCGCGCGACGAGCGACGAGTGGCTGGGGACGAGCGATGACTACAGCTCATTCAGCGAACGTGACGACCCTGTGCCATCCGTGCCAGGTGTGCACATATGCATGCGCGCATGCGCAGGCCCGTACGCATACACACAAAACCATATAAGCAGGCCCGCACACACGCACGCATGCTCTTATGCATTCACGCACATGCTTGCGCTTGCACTCGTATACATGCACACGCACATAGACTCTGCATTTGACTGCATGCACATGCACACGAACGAACACTTTCAACCACAGAAGTGCATACAGTGTGTCATTGCACTTGTATTGGGCCTCCTGTTGGACTTTGGATGGTTGAGAAGATAGGCCGTGCCATGCATGCAGAATAAATAGATGCGATGTTTGTCAGCAAGGGAGGATGCTTAGCTGGTTCCATTGCTTTACATGCTGCTAGAAATGAGTGGAATCTGATCTCCATAGCTCCAAAGTTTTTCCAGCAACACTTACAACTTTCATCAAAGTGTCTTAGTGCCCAAACACCTTGTGGTATTGCGGCAACACCATGTCAACCCCGCGTGACATTGCGCACGCAATGACCCGAGTGTTGTGTGGGTCAACATGCATTCATCATGCGTTGAACAATTTGTTGGGCTTTCTTGCAGAGGAGGATGAGGAACTGCCATCAAGTTCAGCTCAGAACCAAGACGAAGAGTTGCCGAGCGACACGCTAGCGGCTTTGCACTTGCTTCGCGCCCAGTTCCCTCGCTTACAGAATGTATGCACACACGCACGCTCACATTACCTCTATCAATGCCAGCTTTAGGGGTAGTTGTTGTCGCTGTCGTTTCTCTTGACTTGTGACAAATGTAATGTCCTTTGCAGGTGTTTGTCTGCCCGCTTATTCTTCGCACGCAGATTTATAGCATTGTACAGGATAGGACAGCTGTGGACCGCGCACTTGAGGTAAGGTGTGCATGTGTGTGAGTACCTGTTTGCGTGCGTGGGCAAGTGTGCGCAAGTGTGCGGGCATGTGTGTATAAGCTGTACACGCGTGTGTGTACATGTGTGCGTGTGCATACAAGTATGCGCATGTCCTATTGACAGCAGGTTTTGCATGTGTTTGTCACAGTCACTTTTCATTGATGCTTTGTTTATCGTCTCCTGAATGCATTGTAGTATAGAGTGTAGTTGTGTGCTTGTTGGATCTACTTCACTGAGTTTTCGTCTATATGCAGGATCTGAGGCTGCGAAATATGATACGGCTTTTCAAGCTGTCGACCAGTAACGACGATTACGCAGCTGTGCTCAATGAAGACTACGTTGAACAGGTCTAGGAATGTTGTATCATCTCCAATTGTGTGAATGTTGCCATGTGTCACCATAAGTTAACAATATGTGGCCATCTGTAAACAGGTTAGGAGGGCTAAGGAGGCGGCCAAAGCCAAGGATTCAAAAGGGCACATTGAGGTGTTTGATTGGTTCCTGCAGCGGCTGTTGCCGGAATGCGTGGACGTCAGCATCAATTATGGAGATCTGGTAAGGAGGCAATGCCCTATGTGCGTGCGCGCGCGCGCGTGTGCGTGTTCATTCAAATTGTCATGAGCATTACCTAGTTTGCGCCTATCTTTTAAGCCTCATTTCAATCTGTTGTCCAAGTGAACTTATTGGTGCATGCAGATAAGGCTATTGTCGCGTGGCGGAGACGCCGTCAAAGAGGATCACGTGACACTGCTTATCAACCATGGCTTGCTGGTGAGTACCTCCCTCACTTGACGCACACCACATTGCGTATCATAATCTCATTCATGACCTTGGTACTCTAGATGCAGCCAAGTGTATATAGATCATTGAGATTAGTTTACAGATACCATGTGGTCAGCGTTTACATTGTGCAGGTGCGGCAACTGGCGGATACGGGGTCCTTCTGGTTCGCTATTCCAAGCGTAGGACCTGTGCTGAAAAGCATTCTTAAGGTTTGTCACCACACAACAGCAACATGACACGTCGCTGACTTCGTCGTGCTTTACTGATGCTTTTTCTTGTCAGTTCACGCTGATTTGACATAAACAAAGTATTGCTCGACTATTCTTGCTCAGCTATGTGTGCACTTAGAAGTGCTCATGGAACTGATGGAACTGATGAGATGTTTTTGTTCCTATCAGGGCCGGCAAGAGCTGACTGGTATGCTTGCAAGGCGGCGATATCGAGAGATGCTTCAGGTAAGGCATTGCAATGTACACACACAGCCCCGAGTGTGCCCACGCCCTCTCTCTATATATATATCATGTTAATGGTTATTTCTTTTACGCCTCCTACTGTGAAGCTGCCTACCATCATTCCTTGGAATTATACAAACTTCCTCTAAATATTGCCACTGATACCCCCCATACCATTACCTCTTGCATACTACGCTTCCTGCTAGATTGTTCCCACTTCTGCTACTGAGCTTCTGTCTGCTACTCACTTGCTGTATCCTATGCAGACGGACATCGAGAAGAAGAAGTTGAGGTACTCTGTCCTGGGCGCCCGCTTCCACATGCGCGACATGATGGGTTCCGGCGTGCTGCTGGCCACTCCAACAACCGTCGGCCCCCTCATGCGCCTCGCGCGGCCGTGACAATTGTTTGAGTGCGTTGTGCGTGCGTGTGTTGTGCGTGTTGTGTCTGCGAGGAATTGTGTAGCTACAGGTGTGAGTAGGTACAGCAGCATCAACAGGGATAGTGAATGGAAAATTGGATTTCGGCTATACTGTGCTCCAGGTGTGACCAACCTACCACTGCTGCATGCGTGATAGATGTTGCAGTTCATTGTACGCTGTTGCAATTGTGTTTGTATGTTTTGTGCGCCCCAGCTCATAACACACAAGAGTTGCGGTAAAGCAAACTCTAAGAGTGGTTACAGTGCAAGTGCAACCATAAATAACAAGATAACAAGCCGACAACAAGCCAGCAATGTCAGTGGGGGCCAAGACAGAGTTCAACGCTAGGACTGCAACTGGACCTCGCGACCCTCAGGCAACAGGGTGGGTGTGGGCGCAAGGGCATGGAGATAACAAGCGTCATCTGAAGCTCCACACCGCGCACCACAGAACTGTGTTGCACATCCCAGTGGAGTGTAGCAGACACTCTGCAACCACAGACACAAAGCTGATTGCCTTTTTTTTAAAGAATGTGTATTCGAACAACATTCACAAACGACATGGTTCATCAGCGCTGTTGGTGCCAGCGTGGACTAACAGTGCCTACCTACCACTACTCTACCTACGCAACTGGAACCTAGATATATACAACTCGTGTCACACACACGCACACACAACTTTACCTACGCACAAACCCAATACCACAACACAATTCATGAGCAAAAACACAATGCCATTCATTCAGTCTCCGGCCTTGGGAGTGCCAAAGGTTGAGCGCAGGGAGGATGAATGTTGGGATGACGAAGAAGGCGCAGCAAGTCTTGACACAATTGTTTGTATAGCCTCGCGTGCACACGCCTCGAGGCCGGGATCGGCTCGGCACCAAAAGTCCGCAAGATGGCGGCACATGCGGGCGTCTCTCCTCGCCCACACGCAACTTGAGCACATCGCCAGCGCCCGCAGCCCCAAGCGCAACACGCGCGGATGGTGAGCCCATGGAAAGTGCGTGATTTCCAACACACTGCATACACGCACACACGCGTTGGCTTCGTGCTCAATGGCAACATGACGCGCACAGCAACACACACACAAGCACACGCGCGGACACACACGCGCACGCACACGCCTGGATGCATGCGGGCGCACACATGCATATTGGGTGAGCATCATGCACACTCATACAAAATCTGCACACAAGATGAGCCATCCTCTCACCCTCGAACAAACTCGTGTCCTCCCGTTTGCCCGATCGCGCAATCTCCCGCAAGTTCCGCCAACTCAATAATAAGTTGAAACAGCAGCGCCGCCACTCTACTCGCACTCAAATCATTATTGTTTCCCCTTCCCGCCATTTGCATGTGCTGTTGCTGCTGTGTATCATACCCACATATCAACCCATGCGCAGCTTGCAGCATCTGCCTCCATGCCTCATCTTCATCCACCACCCTCGCCAGCAACTTCTGTCTCAGATGTGGCAAATGCGGCTTCGGGTGCGCCGTCCTACACATCACCCCATCATGTGCCGGACACGTACGTAGACACAACGCGCCCAGCACGTCGCACACGTTGGCTACCGCGAGTCTATGTTGGTGTAACAACCAACTCGGCCAGTCATCGAAACCGGTAAAGCCGCCTAAGTGACACTCGTTGCGACAGAGGGAGAGTTTGGGGACTTCGGATGCGATGGAGAGGAGAGAACAGATCAAGTCGGTGTTGGGTAAGGAGGAGGAGAGGATGTTGTCGGAGGGTAAGAGGGCGGCACGCAGTTGGGACTCTTGGTCGGTTGTTAGCGCCGGCAGCGTGCTGAGACCTGAGTTGAGATACGTTGGAGGTGAGGATAGCCCACATGAGTACACGTGCACGCCCACATCCACACAAGCACACAGCCGCTTACCACAACAAACGTACAAACACGAACACGCGCGTGCGCGTGTATGTGCGCAGAAAGGTTGTGTGTGCGTGCACGCACACACAGCGAAAAGGGTTACCACAACTGCAAATCGCCGGAGCAGAATATGCTGCTTTTACAGTGCACACAATAACTTGTAACGCTGAAAATTAGACCTGTGCATACAGTGAGTATGTGGTACCGTATGTCAAGCAATGATGACGTCACCAGTCCTCCGCTACAAGTGCATTCATCAACAGCTTTCCAATACCTGCCAGTGCTGCCGCCAGCGTATGCAGCGTCTCTGTCCTCATCCTCATCCGCTCGAACCCCCGCGCCCGGAAGCGGCACTCCGTCACGTGCGCGCGCGCGGCGTAGTAGTACGCCAGACGGGAGTGGGACAGGGAGGAGGAGCGGTCGCTGCGCATGAGGAGGTAACCGAGCTCCCTGACGAGAGAGAGAGGAGAGTGGAGGTTGGTACTTGTGGTACAGTGACTGCAGACACAGTGTGTGTGTGTGGGGGACCAGAGCAATTGCTGCTGGATTCAGCGGAAGTAAAATAAATAAAAAAATAACTTAATAAAGCGCCGGTGTCAGNGGCGCGCGTGCGTGCGTGGGTGTCCTTGCGTGTAGGCATGCATGTGGGTGCGCGCGTGCTATCACGCGTGTGTGTGCGTGTTGAGTACTGGGTGCGTATGTGTTGCCACTCGGGTGTGCCTTGCGCGTGCATGCGCATGCGTGCACATGTGTGCGTGCACGTACGCAAATGTGCGTGCGCGCGTGCGTGTGGATGTGTGTAAGTGCATGCGTGTGCACCTTGCGCGCATGGTGTTGAGCTCCTTCAGCGTCATCCCGCTCCCCTCCCCCTCCCCCGTCCCCTCGCTCCTCTCTAATCCCACGAGCCCCTCCGCCGCCAGCTTCACCGCCCCGCACGCCAGCAGCGCGCACGCCATCTCGCACTTGCGCGCGGGACCGAGCTGGGCCGCGAGGTCCTGGAGCTGACCCAACACGGCGCAAGCACGCGCGGGAACCATACCGGAGAAGGTGTTTTGGCTAGTGTCGTTGTTGTTGGAGAACTTGTGCCAAAGGGAGACAACTACTTGCGGGGTCCTTGCAATGATGGCCTGATGGACAACACACACACACGCACACACTCGCGTGAGGAAAGGGGATGCATATGTAAGGTTGTTGGCGATATAGGTTACAGAAGTTCACCTCATCTAATTGGACGCGCTTTTCTTGTGTCAGGAAGTCCTCGGCGTCCGGGCCATCGGGAGTCAGCGCGCTCAAGCCGTAGATGTACATCTCGAGTGCGAGCAACAACCGCAACACCTGTCATGACCATGTGTGTGTGTTGCATGCATGCAGACATATATGTAATTACAGCTGCGCTTGCACACACGTGCATGCACATGCGATGCGTGAAGCGTGTGTGCAGTTGCACTGTGCTTGTGTATGTGTGCGTGCCTGCATGCGTGTGCGTGTGTGTATGCGTGCATGTTCGTGTGTGTGCACACGCGCAGGTGTCTTCGCGTGCGCGTGTATGCGCACATCTGCAACGTTACAACACCATCCCCAACCTCACCTGGCTCTCATCCCCCTTCCTCCCCTCCCTCTCCACCATCCCCGTGATCAACCTTATCGTCCCATGCGACAGGTCCACGCTGCTCCACGGGCTGTTGTGCGGATTCGGATCGTGTGGCACGTCGAGCGCGTGCGCCGACGCGTGCGAGTCATCTAACCCGCCGCAGAGCTTCTCGACGGCGGTCAAGACGTCGTTCCATAGTTGTGGGAGTAAGTCTGGTCTGATTGAGGGTTGGGTGGGGGTGTTGGGGGTGGGGGTGGTGTTGGGTTGGGTCTGCTGGTCGAGGAGAGCTAAGCAGGCGCCGACGGTGACGTGGTAGTTGGCCTTGACCTTGCGCACTGCAAGAACAACCCCAGCCAGTCAGCTTGTTGGTGACCTGACCTGTGCTCTGTGTATATCAAGCGCACATGTGTGTGCAAATTTGCGTACCCGTGTGCGCGCGCGAGCACACGGGTAAGCCCTGTGCTCTATAGATGTATGTCGTACATGCGTGCGTGTGGAAGCGTGCGAGCGTGAGCGTGTATATCGCGTAAATGCATGTGTGTGAATGCGCTTGATAGAGTATGCGCGAGAGCCTTTGTGAAAGTATGTGTGTGTGCGCTACCCGGATGCATTGCTCGAGTGCATGCGGGTAGTGTATGCGGGTCTGTGTCTGTCTAATTGTGTGCGTCATGCGCATGGGGGAGTTCATACACCGTGCATCATGCACCACACCTGCAGGGCAGTTGCGTACGACCGACAGCAGCCCGTTCCCCGTGAAACCTATCCCCCCGTATCGCGCTTTGAACGTGTGCAGGCGGCTCAGGCCTCGCAGAGACACGAGGCCCTCGTCCGTCGCCGAATACCAACAATCAAGTGATAGAGACTCCAACTCGCGCAAACCGGAACCGACCTCGGCAAGGCTGGCATCTAAAAGGGAGGGAAAGAAGCACATCAGTGACAAAGAATGAGACGCACGCAAGCACACAGACATGCCGGGGGAAACACACGTGCAAAACCACACACGCATGCATGCGCGCACATGCATGCACGCGCGTGCATGTGCGCGTGCAGTGCACACTTACACACGCGAGTGCGCGTGTGCACCCACGCACACATACGCGCACACATTGAGTTGCTCGTCGTCAGATGTTGACATGCCAACTACCACACGTGCAATTGCCTGAGCAAACTTCTCACCAGTGAGGTTCACCGCCATGAACAGCGTCAACACCCTCAACTTTTTGCATCCCATGACGAACTCCTTGAGCGACGCGTCGTCCATCTCGTGACAACTCGACTTGAGCTTCAGCACGCGCAGGGAGTCCCGACACGCGAGGGCGCGGAGGGCACGGCCACTATATCCCAAGGGGGGCCTCCCGTCCTGAAGGAGAGGGTGTGTGAATTGTATGTTGGTGTAGGTGTTGGGGGATGTGTTGGGGGGGGATTGGACCTGTAAGCTCATGTGCGCGAGGTGGACGGAAGCGTGCAAGGAGGTGAGCGAGGGGCAGCAAAGTGCGAGGGCTTCGACGCCGTCGTCACCGACAGCGCACCGCTCCAAACGCACCGTGCGAAGCTGCACACAAGTTGTGAAGCTGAGCACAGCACTCATCAATGTGGCATTCGTGCGCGCGCATATGTGTTTGCGCGCATCTGCGCATGCAATCAAACGCGCGTCTGTGTGTGTGTGCGTGTGTTTGGGAGTTCCCCCCACACACGCACATGCTGGGTGCGTGTGTGCATGTATGTGTGGGTGCTTGTGTGTGGGTGCGTGCATGCCTGTGATGTGTGTATGTTGTCCAATGTACCTGTCGGCAGTGCGCAGCGATGGTCGCCACGACGCTATCGTCCACCTGCCTAATGTGATACAACTCAAGCGTTGTTAGCGCCGGACACAGGAATCCCAGCTCCCTCCACGTTGCCGTCATCGGCGCGCTCGCACGGTAATCGTCGTACGATCGGAAGCGGAACTCGACGGCTTCTCCGCGCAACCAACGCAGGCAACCGCGCAAGCCGCTGCGATGGATGAGGGTGAGAACGTGTGTGTGTGTGTGTGTGTGTGTGGGTGGGNNNNAAGGGGCGCAGGCATGCCTTGGGGCATAGTGGTGGGCAGACCTGTCGGTGAGGCGGCCGCCCTCGCTGATGTGATCGAGCACGCTTGTGTGCGCGTCCCAGATGGCAGAACGCCTGAGTAGTGCGTCGCGCCCGACCCTCGCAAACTGCCTGCAATGTGGGTGTTGTGTTGGAAAGCCTACAACAATGTGTCAAACACGCCTGTACACGACCCATCGCAACAACTCGCGTACCTTGACACTGTGCTTATGCGTGCAATGCGCGCGAGTCCGCCACCTCCAGCAGCCACATACGAAAATACGTGCAGTAAGGCTTCATCAGGCAGGTCCTCGATTGTTGCCTTTGTGCACACCGATTCGCTGTTGCTACTCCTCGTTGAGGTGTTTGCGTTGGAGGTGTTGACAGCTGGCGAGTACAAGTCCTGGCTCGTGCTTGCTGTGCTTGCCTCGAAGTCATCCAAATCTTCAACGGACAGGGACCAGTCAAGCGTGGGACCGTGCAGCTGAAGAACTCGTGCTCCGTCCACACTGAATATAGGCTATCAGAATACACATGCACGTGCATACTCGCGCGCGTATTAGACACGCTCACACACGCAGGCACATTCACACACACACGCATGCACGCACGCATGCACGCACATGCACACTCACACGCGCGCGCACGCGCGCATACATACGGAGACACACTCATCTGCATGCGTGCCCATGAACAGAAACGCACGCACACGCACGCACGCACACGCACGCACACGCACACATGCGCCCCCCCACACACACAACCACATCTCCACCTCTGTGCGAGTGCGGCGATGATGCTCAGCGGCGTCAAATACGTCTCCACGTTCTCCACGCGGCACTCCCCCTCTCGCCCCTCTTCTCCCCCGCCAGTCGCGACGACTCGGCACGCGGCCACGCGACACACTTCGGGCGCGTCCCCCCGCGACTCGCCATTGAAGCTGTCGGCGAGGGAAGCGAGGAGGGAGGAGACGGAGGCGTAGACGCCACCCGCGCAGGGACAAGCTGCCTGCGTCGTGGGTGCTTGCAGCTGTCAGGGATAGTGCGACAGCTGTGAGTGTGACAGACTGTTTGCAGCAAGCATGTCAATGAGCAACTGTGTGAGCAGCTTCAGATTCGTCATCCGTGTTCGTGCATGCGATCTGCTTGACTCGTGATGATTGCATGCTTATGGCAAGCAACAACTGAATATATGTGGAACTGGCTTGCTTTGATGTGATACGCAGCCTCGCAATTGAGTATAAGGTAGATCGTGTGGGAATAAGGTTGTGAACACACAGGCGTGCGTGACAAGACAGGTCAGCTGCATCGATGCTTGTTTGCACCCGTCAAGTCACAAGACAAGCACGAATTATGCGTTAGTATAGCATAATGCAGAATAGCAAGCAAGCAAGTTGAAAGCCGTGAAGTGCTGTGCACTGTACTATGCTGTATGTTGTTCAGACCACTGCGCCAACTGTAATAAGTTGCGTGTTAAACTTGCTTCCCAAGCATCACAGCTTCACAAAGAAGTTTTAGGAGGCAACCAGGCTGATGCCAGCTAGCATGGCCTAGACTTGACTTGACACGACCAGGCCAGCGTGTCCCACCTGCTGCCTATCCGCCTGGTCGATTACCCCAGCAACGTCCTCCCTGTCGTTCTCTCCCCTCTCCAGCTCGGCTCCCACATCCCAGGCGATGCGAGCCATGCGGCGAGCCCGCTGCACAGCCGCCGCCACCGCCACCGCCGCCGCCTGCTGGCCAGCAAGCATCCCCGCCAGGCATGTCACAGCAGTTTAGCAGCTAACAGAGTAATCTCGATATCACCTGTAAAGCTAGACATCGTCAATGTTGCGCGACAGGAACACTGGATATCAATGTTAGAAATAACGCGGTCTAGCCTGTGATGGCGCTAAAGCGGGTGCTAACTGGGTATGCCTACGCACGTTGTCCGTGCCACGCGCGTGGCATGGAAGGGAAGCTAAGTGACCGGTGCGTTAGTGTCGAACTGGAAGGGAAGGGTGTGCGTTTACAGTATAGCAGTTTTCTGTTTGGAAGCTTTGTACTCATGCCACGAGTGCTAACGGAAGTTCTGGGACCAGGCCAGAGATGTGGGTTGGCCACGTAGGCGGCGGCGGTGACGGTGGTGGCGGTGGCGGTGGCTGTGGGGGCAGCGCTGGTGGCGTGCGGGAGGTACACATAGAGCTATGGTTGACTGGAGAATGTTCTGGATCAGGGCGGCGTACATGAGCTCGCCTGTAATCTTTGGTACCGCCGCCATGCTGTACTATAGCCCCAGCCCCGAGAAACTGCAAAAGGTGCATACCGCATGCGAGTCACTACATTATTCCCAATGAGTCGTTCGCACGTCTGGTTCAAGTATTGTGATGCACGCATGGCACATGGACGGTGGGAGCAGTTTGAAGATATGCTGCGTGTTAGTTGCACTACACATGCGCACGTACAGCAGCGTGTAGACACAGTATATAATTGTACTAAACAGCACGTACTTGTGTACCTCAGATCTTACTGAAAGGAAAGTAGGGTGTGAGAGACAACACACCAGCGCATGTGCATACATCACGCACGCACACGCATTCACACACTTGCATATGCACATGCACGCTTGCGCACGCTCATGCATGCATGCACACGCCCGCATGTGTACATAAGCACGCACATGCACTTACTCGCATGCACACATGCACGCGCTGGTGCGCGCGCACAATTTTGTCATGCGCATGTGCACGTGCGTGCATACGCACCCACCCACACGCACACGCATCACAATGACCAACAGCTACACAGTTGTGAACACACATGATGCCTGCTTACTTGCCTTGATGTTGCGTTGTTGATCTTGCCAGGAGATGGAGAAAACCGGTGTTGTGACCGATGCGAGGTTACAGGAGGCACGGCAACTGAGGCGTATGCAGATGGAGGCAATGATGGATGAGGTCAAGGCCGCCAAGTCCAATTGATGGGAAGCGCTGTCAATGCATGGTTGACAGCGTATTGGCTGCTTTTGGTAAACAGTGTGTACTTGTATACTTATGTGCATTTTGGCCACATTGGCGACAATGTTAGACAATTGTAGACAGGCACGTCATTGTTGAGTGGTGATTCGTGTTGCAGTGATGTTGTATTTGGTAAGTCCTTACAATCAACTTGAAGTATGGGTACGGAGGCAGGTCTATCAAAACTTGACTTCTGTGGTGATTGGTGAGAAAGTTGAACTTGTGAGTAATGGTTGCCTCATCCTGCTCTGCCTGCATGAATGATTGGGCTCAAGGACCGTTTATAACACACCTGATGAGACTGAACATAACACCAAGAAGGGGTACAGGGAAGGATGTAGAACACAGTCAGATTTTACAAGAGATGCTGCTCAAAAGTGCAGCTATAATGCTCTCAACCCTGATCATCTGTTGAAATGCCACAAATGCACCAGCACCAAATTCAAATGTCCAGCTTGCAGCTAAAGATACCGTCGCATGTTGTACACAAATGTTGTACACACTATCTCCCATGTATCTAAGACATGTTGCTCTATGACCCTTGTACCTACGACTGCTTCGAAGCTAACCTGAAAGTTCCCGCCTTTGGCTCCTAGCTACAAGTCAATGCGTGAGCCATCCGCAGCACTGCTTCGAAGCTAACCTGAAAGTTTCCGCCTTTGGCTCCTAGCTACATGTCAATGCGTGAGCCATCCGCAGCAAAGACTACTGCACCACAAGCACATTGTTGGCTAAATAGCCTTCACCCTCAATCGGCCAGTCGCCCACGACACGCCAATCGCCGTCAACAACAAACTTGATGTGGTATCTGCATACCACAGTCAACCTCATGTCCTGACAAGTTGCATGTAACACAACATATCTAAATCATCACATGCACATACCGGCCAGGGCGCAGTCGCAGAGTGGTTCGAAACTCTGCATACGTGCCCATGACTTCGGGAGAGAGCTGCTCTCCTTTGCTCCAGCCATCAAAGGACCCCATCACTTTGACATCCTGGTCAAGACAGATTTTGGCAATGTCTGGTGATCCATGTCACTTGTGCTTTTGCTAAGCCACATGCTTCATGTGTACCTGAGCCATTCCCTGCCAGAATACTTCCACTTGCCGCACCTCATGCTTGTCAACTATCCTCAACTGGGCCTCTATCAACGACTGCAACTCTGCACAGAGAGAGCCCAATCAGATCAACCATGTCAGTACGGCTGGCAGATTGTTTGCATGTGGCATTGTGTGCCATAAACGAGAAGTTTGCAACCATGGCATGGAACCAGTGCCAAGGCGGTGATGTGAAGGACAAGATGAACGGAGATTTACACCAATCCCACCCATCGTTGAATTGTCAAGTAGATGCAATGACGAGTGCATGAGTAACAGGAAGAGTACACCAACGAGCTAGCGGTTGGCGTGATTGTTGACGAGAGTCATTGCCTGATATACCCATGGAGCTTACCACGGGTTCGGTCGGCTATGAGTGAGTGCACGTATTTGCCGTTGGCCTTCGTAAAAGGTTCCCCTCTGGCGGCCTTGCGGCCCATCTCCTCCGCCAGCTGTGCAATAGACTCGAGCTGCTCGCACGCGGACGTGAGCTGCAAGCGAGCTTCCTTCACGACGGCGTCCATGTCGCGAATCTCCCTTTGCAACCGCCGGTTCTAGATCATACCGAGTGAGTAACAATTGCATGACTGTTTACACAGTGCTTGTACGGACTGAATGTACCTGATGTGAGTGAGTGAGTCGATACTGCATTTATGTGGACTGACTGAATGCAGCTATAGTAGAGCCATGAATTATGTCAAAACCTGCATGTTGGAGTCGCTCAGCTTCTTGTTGAGCCGCTGTCGTATCTCATTGGCTTGCGCATGTGCTCGTGACTCTGCAAGCGCTGAAGGGTGGGCAGCAACTTCTTTCACCTTGGCGTTGTATGCTTCACGGTTTGATGTTTGTGCTTGGCTGCCAGATAGCTCTCTTCTGGTCGGCACGGTTGCTGCTGTATTTCTTGTGGCTGCTGCACTTCTTGTGGCTGCTTCTGGCATGCCTGCCCTGTCCCTGCTTGCGGGCGCTGCTTCTGGGACTCGTTGAAGGGGCGCAGGCATGCCTGCCCTCTCTGGGCTCACAGGTGCAGGTGGGACTCGTTGAAGGGGCGCAGGCATGCCTTCCCTCTCTGTGCTTGCAGGTGCAGCTGCTTCTTGGACTCGTTGAAGCGGGGCAGGAGGCCTTCTTTGCATAGGCGGTGGTTTCGTCGTTGTGTCCATAGCTGCAAGCTGCAAAGATGCACGCGCAACATGTAACAAGTCTGAAAACTACGACTAAAATAACATCGCATGCAGGCATGCGAGCATGCGCGCATACATACTGCGCGCACACACATGGACATGTGCATGTGCGTGTGTGAGTGTGAGTGCGTGTGTGCGCATAGAAGCGTGCGCTCGCGCACATGGCTTGTATGACTAGAGTCGCCACAACCCATGGTAACTGACCTCACTTCTCAGGCGCTTGCTGTAGGTGGTGGCTTCTGACAGTCTTGCGTTCAACTTCTGAAGTACCTCAGTCATCTGTTGAGTAAATATTCGGTTTGGTTTTGATGCAATCACAACACAACATCGCAGCACACACATGCTTCAAACTTGCGTGCATACCCGTTGCTGAGCCATACAGCATATGCTTTGGAGTAGAACCACATGTGCTTAAGTGCGCATGGGCATCGTATGTGTGAGCATGGTATGTGATATGCGCTCATCGTCTCAGCACAATCACATGATATTTACAGACTGCATCAAAATAACATGATATCAAGCATACTGCGCAAATGCATATGAGGTGTCTGCTCAACATACATTTGAAAATGGTGAATGTACTTGTCTACTTCATATATACAGCCCTGCTATTGCACCATTTGCAATAGCGGCAAACTTGCAATGGCGGCATAATTGCATGGTTGCAATTGATGTTAACACGTGTTGCAATCACACATGCATGTATGCATGCATGTGGTCGCATATGCACGTTTGCACGTCCACATGGATGCAGACACAGCCTCTGACCACACGCAAACGACTGCATGAAGCGCATACATGCGTAACATTGATTTTTCAATATGTCTGGCTTAATGCAAAAGCCGTGTCTGCAAGTGTAAATGCAACTGTAACAGTCACTGAGCGCATGCAATTACCAACTGTCACCTTGCCTGCAAAGTAACAGCTATGGAAATTGTTGGAGGTAGCTATGCACGCAACCATGTGCAATGATTGCGTGCATAGCTACCTCCAACAATTGATGCTGAATCATGAATGCTGGACACAAAGCATGCACATGGCTCACCTCGCTAACTTCACGCCGTGTGCTCCTTGAGACAACCGGTGTTGAGGCAGTGGTGGCATTCTCAGCAGAAGTCCGCTGATCATTCGGCCTAACTGCTTCTACATCGCCTGCCTGCCGCTGACTGCCCACAGCTTGCACCCTTGGCAATGATGTTGGTGGTGAAGGTGGTGGCGATGACGACGGTGCTGATGAGGATGGTGGTGCCGAAGATGGTGGACGCCTGGCATATCCAGTAACAGGAGGCCTATCTAATGGCAGTGATGATGATGTTGCACGTCTGGCACGTCCAGTACCAGGAGGCCTATCTGATTGTGATGATGATGGTGGCGGTGATGGAGATGATGATGATGATGATGATGATGATGATGATGGCGATGTGCGTCTAGTTTCTCCATTTAATGGAGGCCTATCTGATGGTCTTGCAGAAGCGCTACATTGCACTAAGTAAAGCTTACCACTACTGCGCTGCGAAACCCTAATTCTGCTTTTACTACTACTACTGCTACTGCTAACCCTTTTGCTAACGTTTGCAACCTGCGCGCAAGAACGAGCGTCAAGCTCTGCAGTGAAACCAGTGCAACGACGACCAGCAACCAGCAACGTCGGCAGACACATGGACAAGGACAATCCCACCATAACACACCACCATGATACTGTAGCCACAATCACCTACGACACGTGCAGTGACCAATCATGAACCGCAAGCTACATCATGCATGCTGTTGTATTAGGCTAAGCATGCTGCTTCCACTGGATCTAGCATGCTTTTAGCCATGCAGCACTACCTGGGCAGCAGAAATAGAGGCGACAGCGACGGCGACAACCATGACGCCGACCACCACGACGACAATACAGCCACCAACAAACTGTACTGTGCCCGTGGCCACAAACACGCTGTGCGAAGGCCGGCACAAAGAGGGTGGGAATGGGTATGAAGAGGGTGAGCGCGGGTGGATAAACCCTAATACAGAACCCGTTCTGGATGAGGCTTGCTGACGCGGAACGTCTGAGCCGGTTTGACGGGAACGTCTTCGATGCGGTTGAATGGTGAAAGCGCGGCCTGCGTGACGCGCACTGCACGACAGCGCTGTGCCGCCGCAGCCGGGCACGCGCAGTTCGATGGGGACGACGACGGTTCGCGGTTTTCCCCGACGCAGAATCTACGTCATCGCGAAAATTGACTGGCAACACGCGAGCTCAGCCGCAGGAATCTGCGGACACTAACCGCGCAATTTACATCAACATAACCAATGGTCAAGCAGACGGGTATATTGCCCGCAGCCTCAGTCGACTTCGCGGCTATATGTGGGCTTTGCGCGCAGCTGCCAACGCAGCGACTTCAGTCGATGTCAACTGTGTACTGGTCAGTACGACGCAGTTAGTTATTATTGGGCGCGGGAGAGCGGCTCACTCAACACCTTTGGTTTCTGGGGCTGGGAAAACCGGTGTGATAATTTGCCAAGTGCCGAGTGTGACTGCAAAGCGCAGCCAAAAGCGCGGTCAGCGCGGACCACAAGCGGTTGAATCAGACCGCAGAGGTTAAAGTGACCCAAATTAGGCAGTGTGCCAAGGAATAAGAGAATATGCCAACAAAAATGCGCACAGGCATGGCCTGGGCGGCATCATCGCTGAGGGCATCCTTGAAGGCATCCTCGGGGGGGTTGCTAACGTTAGCATTATGCGGAGGTAGCAAAGCTGCAGCTGCAATGGCCCGTTCAAGCAGATTGCTTCGTTTTACGAGCTAACGTTTGCCCTCCCCTCGGCCCTGCTCCCCTTGCAGCTGACTCTACCAGATTGTAGCCATGGAGGCAAGCAAGCTCGTGCGTTCGCCGTCTGTGCCTACTTCCTCCGTATATGGGTGGATGAACGACACGTGGCAAGCTACAGCTTCCACGCCACCTTCACCGGTCTACAGCCTCAACCTGCCAGGTAGCTGGCTGCTGTGCGTAACCACATTGGTTGTTGACCTTGGTGAGGTAGTCTCAACAAGCTTCTTGCAAGCTGTTGTGTACGGTTGCTAGCTGCTTCCCTTAGGATTAGCCGCTCGTGTGGTGGATGTTGCGAGCGCTCTGTGTGCTAGCTCGTGTGCATTGTAAGTGCTGTGTATGTGTGCGTGTTTGTGTTGTTGCTTGTCACTAGCTTCTAGCAACGTGTACATTGCTTTTCGTCGAAGCTCCTTGTAGAAGTTCAACACTTGTAGCTGTGGGTAACAGCTGGTTGCAACAGGTGTGACTAAGAGTGTGCGCACACCAGCGAGACCATCTCGGTCTTCAAGCTTCAGTGTGCACAGGTACTGTGTGTGAGGGGTTGTGCAAGCACGCAGTAGACCGCTGTGTACTGTTACTCACTGTTGATAACGTTGTCACCAGGCACGCACCCGCGCCAGCTGTTGTACGTTCAGCTTTGCCCTCTCCATCACAGCTCACAGCCATGGCCCCATCTATAACACTTGTTGGGGTGCGGTCAGTGCCAACACCATCCATACTGGACACAGCTGAACTTTTGCACAGTAAGTCACAGCTTCTCAAAGCCCATCTAGCAGATAGTATAAGTTGTAGCGATGTGCACAGTTGTACAAGTGTATGTTAGCTTAGGTAGTGTCACATGCTTGGCAGATCTGCCATGGGATGCTCGAGGGATGATGCCAGTCGTTGCACATCGTGGCTGCGGTAAAAACGATGTGACCAAGAGAGAGGAGTTCCGCGCCATCACAGACCCTGATATACGTGAGTTGTTGTTTGTCAAGAGATTACTGCTCGCTGCGGCACACGTAGATAGCATTGGTTTTGACATGTGTAAAACTGCAGGTGAAAACACTATACTTTCATTTAATACCGCGGCAGAACTTGGAGCAGATTTCGTGGAGTTTGATGTGCAAGTCACCAAGGACAATGTCCCAGTTTTGTTTCACGACACATTCATTGTGCGGACAGACAAGTCTGGTGCTACTGTAAGTGGACTCCCGCTGAGAGCTCATCTCATGTGCTGTGTGGCTTGATCAGCTATTGACACCCGCATTATTTTAATTGTAGACTTCAACGCCAGTCTCTGCACTGAACCTGAATGAGTTCAAGCAGCCGTCCCCTTCACACTTATTGCGACGTGACTCGTCGGCTATTGTGCACCCGTGGATGTGTGCTGTTGAAGACAGCATGCCTACACTCGAGGAAGCCTTCACCCGTGTCCCATCACAAGTAAGTGGTCAACCTGCATCACTCGGTAGCTTTGTCCAACTTGCCGCACTGGCCGATATTGAGCGCTTTGCACCTTTCAGGTTGGATTCAACGTGGAGTTGAAACTCCCCTTCCCTACAGATGATGGTCCCCAGCTGACAGAAGTAGAAAAGCAGAGCTTTGTTGATGCTACATTAGAGGTATGAGCGCAGCACAACGTGCACAATGTGCATGTTGCCTCAAGCAAGCTCGTGATTGAGAGGTGTGTGCTGTGATTGTTGAGTTGTAGTGCCAAGTTGTAGTGTCAAGTTGTTGTGACCGCTGTGTGTGTTGTGCCATGCAGCTGCTGCTGGTGCCTGTGTTGCTCATACAATGTGCCATGCAGGTTTGTGAGAAGCAGGCCTACAGCCGTCGAATAGTCTACTCAAGTTTTGACCCAGATGCTGTTATATACTTGCGCAAGCGGCAGTCCAAGTACCCTGTATTCTTCTTGACTGAGGCTGGAGCTGACACATACACTGACGACAGAAGAAACTCCATTGCTTCAGCAGTCAAAGTTGCCCTTGACAACAATCTTCACGGCGTGGTATCATACGTGAAGCCCCTCATAGCGAACCCGTTCCTCATTCGTACAGTAAAGGATGCTGGCCTGCTGCTCATGACATATGGCTCAGACAACAACTTGGTGGACTCGCTGCGCTTGCAAGAACAGTTTGGCGTGGACGCGGTCATCGTGGACAAGGTCTATCACATTGTCACAGCGGCTCAGTCCCGCCCATCGCAGCGTGCGGATGTTGTCTTTATACCCAACATGGCCATGGACGTGTTCGCCACCACCTCGCCACCGCCTTCCTCTGCACCAGTGGGGCGTGTGGGCGCATGAGCGCGTGAACACAGCTTGCTTGTTGCATGCTGTAGTTCCAATATTTTTGAGACACCCTTCACCAGTCTGTGCGCCGTTACTGAATGGTACTGATTGTGTTAGTGGTCTGTATAGTGTACAATTTTTGTCCAATTGGACAGTTTGAACAGCTTTCCCTATGTTTTGTGAGCTTCAGGGTTACTGGCAGCATGAGCAGTCCGGATGTCTGGGCTCAGTTACGATTGTTGAAGTTGTGTACAATTGCAACTTGATTTCCTTCATTGCTCGCCTTATTCGCCTGAAAGACAGAAGCACTCTTGACAAGCATGTTCTTGAGTGTGAAACCTTTGCCTCAAAACCCATATCACTCTGTTTGCATGGACGCATTTGTACCTCCGTACCATGTGCAGTGCACTGAACACAGTTGGTATAAGGCTTCAGCACTCCCATCACAACAGCAACAGCTGTCAATAACTTGATATAACAAACAGCCAATTCCCAGCAAGAACTCACCGCCTCGGTGTAAGAACTTACGTGATACCAGCACAACCCCACACAACCCCACACTACCAGCGTGTTGGCCAAGCGCAAAGTGTGAGCCCCACGCCGCTCACCAGTGTGTCTCCACTGATGACTCAGTCGGAAAGGCTCTGTCTAGCTGTGCAGTGAGTGGCCGGCGACAGCCAGGCCTAGACCGCACCCCAGATCAGCACCAGACAAGGAGAGAGTGACAACCTGCCCGGCAGCGCATGCGCTGTCATCCCCACTGTACCGCCAGCTGTCAGTCCGCCGGTGCGCCGACTGCTTGATAGCTGAGCTAGCTGGCGCGGGTGCTGGACAGTGGCTCGGTTGAGTAGTCGGTTGGTGGGTGGGTTGCTTGGTGGGTGGTTGGCAGAAAGGGAATGAGGTCGCACAAGGAGCCAGCTGGCAGAGGGTCCATCAAGGATGAGGGTGCTTTGCTAGCAGGTACGATGTGCCTCGTCACCCTGTTATTACGTTGCACATGCTTGCTCGCTTGGTTGACAGGTAGAATGCTTGATAACTTGTGTGGCAGAATGAGGTCAAAGCCAGCGGTTTCAAAGCTGCAGAAGCTTCCATTACAAGCGATGCTGGTACCGCACAGTTGTAGACTTCTCCGCTGGAAGGCTGATGGATAACCCGCTGCGCTGTAAGGTTTCCACTCAAGCAGGCGGCGATCTGGCTGCCTACCACTTGGCTGCTTGCACATTGCACAAAGCACACATTGTGCTCAGCCAACCAGTAAGCGTTTAGTTGGACACAATTAGTGAAACACAGAGATCACGCCGCCATGGCAGCCAAAGCCCAGGAACCCGTGGCCTACAAGTATGCTCTCACGGTGAGAGCATGAGATCACTTACTTGGCTTCCATTGCAATGCCAGAGCTGGGGCATGTCTGACATGACGACAACAGCTCATGTGCTGCATGTTGACAAGTTGGTTACGATGCTGTATGTTGCGGACACTCTTGTTCGGGTCAAAACTGACATTGACTATGTATGTGCAGGCTGCATCGGCAGTTTTATCCGAAACAGCAACCTACCCGTTGGACATGACGAAAACGCGCCTGCAGTTGCAGGTGCATTCATAGCGTCTGGTCACTTTGCACATGTTGTAGTGGGTATGCATGCATCGACGAAAATAAGCTTTCACATACAGAGGCCTGTGCATGCAAGCACATGCAGATGTGGTTACTTTTGTGGATACACATATGTGCATGTATGTGTGTACGCATACACATGTGGATGTGTATGCACACATGCGCTGACACATGCGTGCCTGTCTACCAGCACAGGCACTGGCATGCATACAGGCGCAAGCACGCATGCATTCATGCATGCATTCATGCACAATGCGCATAAGTGGTTCACGTGTGTAGACGTGGGCAACAGTGTTCAAGCTCAACCAAACACGCACGCACTCATGTGCTTGCTCATGCAGGGCGAGTTGACGCGCGAAGGTTCGCGCAAGGGCGCGTTGGCGATGTTTGCGCACATTTACAGCACGGAGGGTGCCAGGGGGGTGTACAGGGGTCTTGCACCCGCTGTCACAAGGCATTGCGTGTACACGAGCATAAGAATAGGCACGTACGAACAGCTCCGCAACTCACTCGTTCAAGAAGGCTCTGGCGGTGTCATACCCCTCTGGCAAAAGATGTTTGTGGGAGCCACTTCCGGAGTCATCGGGCAGGTGTGTATACGTGCAAACATGCCATCACTGCGTGGATGTGGGTGAGGTCTGTGTAGGCCTCATACCAGCACACACACGTGTACGAACATGCAGGAGCACGCGCGCACGCATCGGCAGTCATTATATGCATAGTCACATATGCGAAGCTGAAAGGATGTTTCAGTACATACATGTATGTGGCCGCGTGGTAGTGTACATGTGGCCAACGCCCTCGAGCATACGGACACACGCGCATGTGCACATGTATTGCCAAATATGTGTCACCAGCGTGTACAATGTGTATCACCCACATGTGCCTGTCATGCACATCACACAACAATCGCATTGTGCTCCTTCCCAGGTCGTCGCTAGTCCCACAGACTTGGTCAAGGTGCGAATGCAAGCCGATGGCGTGCGGGTCGCTCTCGGCCACCCACGCCGTTACACGTACACTTTGCTAGTCTGTACTTTCATGCTATGCTTGTCAAGTTGAGTCTGCAGAATTGGTCACTTATTCGCATGGTGTGTATGGTACAGAGGTATGACGCACGCCTTCACCTCCATTGTGCGCGAGGGCGGAGTGGCTTCGCTGTGGCGCGGGTGGGGACCCAACGCACAGCGTGCTGCGATGGTCAATCTTGGCGAGCTCGCTTTTTATGATCAGGTACATTGTTGTACATCGCCTTCATATGAAACCAACTACAACTGCACGCACACCATGAGCGAGACAGATGTTCTGTTTTGTGCACGCTGGGCATGTTTTCATAGCATCAGATGTGAAACATTACTTTCATCTGCTACAAGGCACTGTTCTTTGCTTCATAGCAACGCCTTGTGAGTTGTGATGTTGTTATGAGTTTGAGTCTTAGTTGAACTCGCTTGCTTGAGTTTTCACTGCGGTACTCACTGAACTAGTGAGTGCAGACCAAGCAATGGGCGCTCGCACGGGGTTTGCAAGACAATGTGAGTTCAAGCTTGTTGATGGCATGTTGCCATTGCTCGTGTTGAAAGCAACCAAGTTATGCAGTCTTGACGTATGACTTGTGCAGATTTACGCGCATACATTTGCGGCGATTGGTTCCGGATTCTGGGCCACGCTGTTTAGCTGTCCTGCCGATGTGGTGAAGACACGCATCATGAACATGGTGAGACACCTGCTGTGTACATGCTCTGCTATACATGCTCTACTACTGCCATTGCTGGTTGCTTCTGCTCACGTGTGTTCATGTTGGTTTGTTGACCTGTGTGGCAGCATGAAGCGGGTGTGCAGTATAAGTCCTCCCTTGATTGCCTCGTGAGAACGGTCAAGGCTGAGGGTGTATTGGGGCTTTACAAGGTGTGTGGCTGCATGTGCACAGTTGTAGCCGAATGCAATCAACCAAGTGATGCATCCCAGTACGATGGTCAATTAATTCTGTTACGTGCAAGGAGCTGAGTGTCTGAGTTGCCTCAACACATGTTCTTCAGGGGTTCTTTCCAACATGGGCAAGGTTGGGCCCTTGGCAATTTGTGTTCTGGATCTCATACGAGCAGCTGCGTAAAGCGGCCGGGCTGTCATCTTTTTGAGCTACTTTTGTCAATTGTCACGACTGAAAGACGTGTAGTGTAATTGTAACTTAGTTCATTCATGGCAAGCATGTGCGATACATTGATATTGCATTTGCCTCGCGTAGTATGTTAGGTCAATGGAGCGGGTATAGTAGCAGCCGCACAATCTGGTTTTGTTATGCGAGCATGAGTGTCCAATGGAGCTTGGTTGATAGTACAAGGATGTATATGGCCAACAACGACCTGCGTACCACTTGCGCTCATAGGTATATGCATGCGTATGATGATGTATGTACACATATACCATTGAAGAAAAGACAATATGACATAGAGGGAGACACATTGTTGGTATAACACAGTCAATCCCCTCGCCGTTCTTTTGTACACACACGCATAGCTAGTGCACGAAATTACTGCAGACACGTAGCACATGTGACATTATATCGCAACATGGCGTGACTCTCTGCAATATGACAATGATGATATGATGTAACGTAAATGCCGTTTACGCGGTTCAATTATGAGAACGGTACTGTTAACATAGTTGCAAGCATGTGTGGGACATCATGCGTGCTGTCCCACACATGCTTTTACATGCAGCCTTCGGCTGCTGCAGGAGGTAACCCAAACCCTTCCATCTCTCTGCATGCATCCACTACCACATTTGCACGCACGCAAGCATTCAGTGCAGTAGGTTGGCTAGGTTGCGAGCTTCATAATTACACCCTCGGCCACATCTGTAAGTGTCCTTGTGTGCCTAGTCCGTTTTGCCGTGCCTACTATGGCCAGTCTTTGCATTATCTCTTATACCGTATACATGTTATGCCACACACCTATTCACAATGCGGGGCGCACATGAAGATTAAAAGCCAGTTTGGGGACATATAAAGGGCAAAAATACTTGCGTAAAGGTTATGGCAAAAGTACTCACGCGAAGGTTGGGGCGTTAAAAACGGCGAGGTCAAAGTTTGAAGCTTACATGCAGATTACAAGTTTGATCTTTAATAATACCACTATCATGCTGATTTGGCTGCTCCGCGTGTTTTTCCTCATTTCCCCACCAAAAATTGTCTGATCAAAAATGCATGCTGCTGAAAAGTTATCTGTCCATTCTCTATCCATCAATCTTTATGTGCGTGTTGCGATAAGTATGCGGTCACCTCATTGAAGTGATTGGTTCGATGTAGTTCAGCCTACTGTAATTTGTCAAATACCCCC